>PYAF01005010.1:103975-140434 GCA_007407185.1 Glycine tomentella
AATTCATATATTAAATTATATGTTTGAGAGAACATAAAGAGTATAATTGTGAATTAAAAATTATAAATGAAGAGTATAACTTTTAATTAAAAGTTATAGATAAAGAGTATTATAAAACGTATAGTAAGTTGTAAAATAAATAAAATTAAAATAACATCTGATAAAAGAAAACATATGATATATAGTATATATTATATGTATAATCATAAAGTTTGTTTTTATACAAATAATATGAGAGAAATTAAGGATTCTATAAAAAAATGAGAAAAATTAAAAATATACATTAAATGTGATAGTTACGCATTAATGATAAAATCTAAAATAAGACAAATTTCTATTTTGTTTTGTATTGTCCCTTTAACTTCATTTTCACATTGTCAATTAAAACATTTTTAATGAGATTTTTTACCGATTTCTTAAGTGAAAGAAACTGGTTTTTATAATTTCTTTCCCATTGGAATAAATCATTGTGATAAGGAGAATTTCTTAAAAATAATATTTAATCTACATCTTCTGCAAAAAATTATTTTTAGCAATAAAAAATAATATATATATATATATATGATATATAACAACATCATAATTAAGTGAAAATATAAAAATTTGAATTTTTTATAATTGAAACAAAATTGTATATGAATTTCTTACAATAATATTACATTACGATACTCTTACCCAAATACACCACAAAATTGTATTAATTTGGTTGCAAAAGTCAAACCACAACTTAAATAATGATTAACATTTGAAACAAATTGAATTGGTCGAAATTCATAACAATTAAAAAAGGTCAACGGTCAATTAATAGCTATAAATATTTACTCATAAAACTAATAGATATAAATATTTACTCATAAAATTAATAGCTAGATATAAATATATACTCATAAAATTAATAGCTATAAATATGTATGAACCAATTGCAGCCTTCATATCGCAAGAGAGACTGAAATCATAGAGAGAAGCTTTTCAAAATTCTGAAGGGGAAGCCAATGGCAAAAAATTTCTCTAAGAAACTGGCTGTGATGTTTGCGGTGACAATGCTGGTTATGTTGGTCTTGGTGCCACAGCCTGCAGAGTGTGTATTTGCCATCCCACTCAACCCATGCACACTTCCTGTGTGCACTGCCAAATGCAGAGAAATTCTGAAGAATAAGTTTATGAGTGCATCTTGCACGACAACCTCAACGGGAAAACTCTGCCTTTGCTTTGGTTGAATTGAAATCTTCATATAATTATTTGTTTGCTTTGTTATATATATTTGTCGCTGAAATATATAAGTACTCCTTGTCATGTTTTAAATAAGATAGCTTATATTGCTCCGTGTTCAAGTACTTCGGATGAATATATGTAGCTCATTCCGGAATATACATCGGTTTCATTAATTATTAATCTTTGTTAGGAAATCTTAATGGTTACTTTTAGTAAAGTTTTCTTTATAATTATATTCTTTTCATCTACAAGACTCGAACTTTTTAAGGAGATCCAAGTCCACGACCATTCAAACCTTACATATATGTACATAAGAGCATGTTTATCGATTAAGAGTTTGTCCCATGGTTTTCATAGGGATGAACTCACTTTTTTTTCATTCGATCGTTGGAGTATGGACGAGAGTTGGTAAGATGTAAAAACCGTTTTTACAAAAGAACAATTTCTTAATGTTCAATTTTGTAAAAAAAAAAAAGTTCTTAATCATCAATAAAAAATTAATTAATTTGTTATAAAAAAAAAAAGCAAGCACCAGAGTAAATGTGCCTAAAATAAGTTTACTAAGTAAAATTTGACTTAAGTTATTGAAACTTAGGTGACATAATAACACTTGTCAAAAACTGATTAAGAATTCAAATAATGAATGGAGAGATGAGGACTAAGTTAATCTCTCCTTGTTATTATATTATTAATAAGTGTGTTTGTTGCACTTTTATGCATTTACTAAGCCTGCTATCAAATAAATAAACTTTTATATTAGGTATAAATTATAATAGTTATTTAAATTAAAATTTATATTCAATAGATATAAATCAAAAGGTATAAAGATATTATGAGAAGAATATAATGAACAAATAATCTATAAAAGAATATTACAAATAAGTTTTAACTAAAGATATTTATGCATAAAAAGTAAACAATATTGTATTGAGATTAGGGTGGCAAAGCGGATCAGTCTACCAATTTTGATCTGTCCCTCTAATGTTATAAAATCCTGCCCGATTATTAACTTGGTCGAGGTAGTGGATCAATGCGTTAGTGATCTAATCAGTGAGCCAATAATTGACCCAGTTTAATCCAGTATATATTAAAAAATTTAAAATTATATATATTATATATGAGTATATAAATATAACCAACATTATTTGATTAAAAAAATCTATTTATACTCAAAAATTTAAAATAAAAATTAAAGTATTAAAGTTGATAAAAAATCATTCTTTTTACCTAGATAAACATAAAACAGGGGACAATCAAGTAATAATATTTTTCTTTTTTAAAATTCAAAGAATAAAAATTCCTAATTTTTATTTCCCTTAATTCACGAGAACCACATCTTTCTCTTCCCTATGAAACTATGGTCATTTTCTCTTCCATCTGAAACCCAATTTTGTGCTTTTTCTCTTCCCTAACGAGCTCCCATTTTTTTTTATAGAGATCACAATATGCACTTTCACAAAAAAAAATTATTTGTTTCCTTTGTATGTGCCACTATTTAGCATATGAGAGAAGAATTATGTGGGACCAAAACATTGTCGGAAGGTTTTTTTGCGAGGCACTAGTGGTAATGGGATGAGCGAAAATGGCATGGAGAAACGAGGACGGCGACCTTTCGGTGCGGCAGCGCAACGACGACGGCGACTAGCTGTAAAGGGAAGATCGCGTGGAGGGCTGGGGGCTGGTGGCCATGAAGGACAAGGCATCGTGAAGGAGATTGTGAGAAGGAGAACTGGGAAAGACACTACATGAGCCATGAGGTACTAAAAAAGGACGCCGTTTTGGTTTTCAAAAAATGGCATGGTTGCCGTGTTAGCACAAAACCGATCAGGTATTGTCGGACCAAACTGGGCCAGATGCATTTTCGATCCACTAACAAATCTGGCCTGATTATGCCACAAGGACCCGGGTCAGACAGGGTTTCACAACACTGCGTCTTGCCACTAGTTTGCCAAAAATGGGTCAAGACGGGCTGCGGTCATAAATGAAAAAAAAAAATCACAAAATTAACCCAAATGAACAAAGTTAGTGTTTTCAGAGGAACAAATTTAGTTAAAAAACGTAAAAATATATCAATTATTTATTCTAAATTTGATTTTAATATAATTTTTTCTATAAGTATCAGAAAATTGAATTTATAAAATAATATAATAATAATAATATAATAATAATAATAATAATAAATATATTTTGATTTTTAAATAACACTATAAACTTAAAGAAATACAAAGTGACAATCCAAACCCTAAACACCCACTAATATTTACATTAAAAAAAAATATGTATGACGGGCCGACTGGCCATATCGAGTTGACAAGTTAGATTCTTTATCCTATCCCGCCAAATTGATAACAGACCAACCCGCCTAGCTCGACCTGTTTTGTCATCCCTAATTGTGACAACATTAATGAAGTATACCAATATAATAAAAATAAAATTTTAATTAAACATTAAGTATATAAATGGTTAAGTTTCTAAAGAAAAATACAAACTAAAATAGTGAGTATTAGATATATGTAAAAAATTTAATATTTTTTAGGAAAAATTGTTAATATATATTAGAAATCTAAAGGGTCTAACTTAGTTGGTTAAGTAGGATGTGTGAGTATTATAAATCCTTAGCACATTGCTGAATTTCTATAGATAAAAAAAACTAAATAACAAAAACGTAATTGATTAAACATGTTATGAAATAGAAGAAAAAATAACGATAAATAATTCAGCTATAAATAAAACCTCACAAAAACATATTTCAAAATAAAATTATAAATCTTTTTTAGTACTATAATATTTTTAAAATATTATATTACAATAATATATTTAACATAAAAGTGTGAATATTTTATTAATACTGTAATATTTAAATTTAAAATATTGCACACATACTCCATCCGGTAGGTCACAATTTTTTTTTCTTTTTTTCTTTGCGAAGGGTTAAGTGTAACTTTTCGAAGACTTCTCAATGACTTAAAATCATTGACATAAATAATTTAGGACATGTTTGGGGTTATTTTTAATTTTAAGTTTTGAAATTTTTAAAAATAATAATCAGTTTTAATTTTTGGTTTTAATTTTTCTAAACCGGTTTTAGAAATATAATTAATTTCAAATAAACTGATTTTGAAAGTTTTAAATCATATTATAATTAGTTTAAGAGTATTTTGTTGTGGTGACGATGACAATGATGATGATGTTAATATCAGCGACAATGATAAAAATATTAGTGGTGATCGCAATGACACTGACGATTGAGGTGATGATGCATATAGTGGTCACAATGACAATGTATTGGTGGTGGTAGCCAACGGTGATGACATTGTTGGTGGGGCGATAACATAAGTGGTATTCACCAGCGGATCTATATGGCGGCGAGGGTGAACATATGCACCCCTTCATTTCAATAAAATCACTAGTATTTATCTAAAAATATTATATTTTGTACCCCATAATTTTATATTTTGCACCCTCTAATTTTATATATTTGAATCTCCTTACCAGTTCACATGTAAGAGTAAGTAAATATACTATCTTATTTTAATAAAATGCAAAAAAAATATTATATTTTGCACCCCATAATTTTATATTTTGAACCTCCTAATTTTATGTATTTAAACCTCCTTACTAGTTCACATGTAAGACTAAGTAAATGCACTATCTTATTTTAATAAAATGCAAATATTTATCTTAAAACTTTATATTTTGTACCTTTTATCTTCGTGTTTGAATCCAACTATCTCATATGGTAATGATAATTATCAATTTTTATTTTTTAAATAAATTGCCCCCACTAATCCAGGGCCCTAGATCCGCCACTGGTGGTATTGGTGGTGGTGGCAACAACAATGGTGGTGGAGCAATGTCAGTGGTGTTGGTGGTGGGGTGGTGGTAGCAGTGTTAGTGTGGCAGCATGTGGTGACGGTGTGGTGGTGATAGTAATATCAGTGGTGATGTTGGTAGCGACAATAGTGGTAGTGATGGTGGTGGCGATGATTACGATGACATTAGTGGTGGTTGTGGTGATAATAATGAAGGTGGTGATAATGATGATGTCGGTGACAATGGTGGTGGTACATAATGGTGCTAGTGGTCATAGTGGTGGCAACCAATTATGATAATGATAATGGTGTGACGGTGACACTAGTAATAAGGGTATTGTTGTTGTTGGTAACAAAAAGAGTTATTCTCAAATGTGAGAAATGTGTGTTTTTTAAACTAAAAAACAAATTAACAAAAAAAAAAATTCTTGTTTTGAAAATTAGCGTAAAAATGTTTCGAAAATGATTTAAAAAACAATTAAGCTCTATCTTTGTCAAGTACATTTTGTTTTGAAAATTATATTTGAAACCTAAAAACTAAAAACTCGGAACCACTTCAACTCAAATAGGGCCTTAATGTTGAAAATAGAATGAATTAATTACAATGATAAAGACTTTTTAATAATCTTCAACCAATAAAAATACTATTGATTTAAAAAACTTTTAATTTAAAAAAGTATTTAATAATTATTTAAATGATAGAATGTATTAATTGAAATTATGAAAAAAATTAATGACCCGTAAATCATAAAATGTTGGTTTTGCAAAAGTCTTTCATTTGAAAATTACATTAAAAAAATGCGTAAATTACAATATTAAATATCTTTCATTGATAAATTAAATTATAAAATCTATATTACAGGATTGTCCCTCATTTAGGTTGTATTTGAGGATGTTTATAATAGTTAATAGTTGTTAAATGATTAAATTACCTTAATACTCAAGAATTAGCAAACAAAAATAATTTTTGATCATCATGATATTAATACAGAGTATCTATCAACTTTATTGATAAGTGATGACTAATTTCTATCAGAGAACTTGACTAATCATCTTCAATAAAGTCTCTCTTTCAAATTACTTTTTTAATCCACAAGATTTGAATTCGCCTTGTTAGTGGAAGACAAAAGTGTGTCAAAAGTAAAGTCAAAATTTCTTTGTGACTTTTTATGTTTTTCTAATAACATTATTTAACAAAATCCTAAAAAATCATACTAAATTATTACAAATTTAAAGTTGTAGTAATTAATATAATTTATTAAAGTGTAATTAATACAATTTATTGAATAAATGAGAAATAAAAGGTATTAATACTTAAAGTGTGCATTAAAAATTTATTATCCTTTGAATGTTGTAATAATTAATACAATTTAATGATAAATGAGAAACAAAATAATTAAAAACAATTGATGTGGTAGTTTTGGGAGATATTTCTATTTTAAATTTTAACTATAAACATTGAATTTTATTTTAAAGATTTATTATTTTCAATATTAAATATTTTTTTAAAATCTTGTTTTTACTTTATATTTTTGCATATGATATTTAAAAATATACATAAATACAATAAATGAATACACAAACTTAAACACAACTACTTCTAATAATATTATTTTATTTTGAATTTAATTTTTGTACAAATTAAAATATAAATAGTCTTTTTTGTGTTTGGTAATTATAATTTAAAAATTAAAATGCTTTAGAGTAATAAACGAAAGCAGAATTTTTGTTTAGTTATAACAGGATTATTTTATTTTAAATTTAATTATTTAATTTTTTTTAAATAAATCAGTTAAAATAAAACATTATTTAAGTTTAATCTTTTGTATTTGATATTTTATTTTAAAATTAAATTTTCATAAATATAATAAATTAATGTACAATTTCAAACACTTCTAATTTTAAAAACATTAATTTATTTTGACTTTAATTATTTCTAAAATTAACAATAAAAATAATAAAAAAATATTTGACTTGATGTGATTTAAAATGCTTCCGTGATTTAAACTCTAAGTTCTATTCCTATGGGTTCTACGTCCAACTACACCTTTTAGTTTCTTCCTACACGTCTAAGGTTACAAAAAACAATGATCATGCGCTTTGCATAAAGAAAATTAATAAGAAAAAAGTAAATAAGAGAACAAAATAGACATAGACATAAATAATTAAGTAACCATTATTCAATCAACAACTAATCTCCAACCATCCAACCTTAGAAAAAGGAAACTACTCACACATGGGTAAGAAGAACTCAAAGAAAAATAAAACAACATTTAAACTTGGCTAAAAATTAAGAAGAGAAAAAGAATTGCTCCCCTCCAATCCTATATATATTGTTAAAATGAAAGTGTTTAGAAACCCTAAACCTTACCTAAAAGTTTAAAGGTACGAGCTAATACGAGTTCAAGTTCAAATAAACACTAAAATAAATATTGCAAAAACATGTGTTTGGTCACACTTATGTCGTCTCTCTAACCATGATCATGTGTTTGGTCGCGCTCTTGTCGTCTCTTCCAACCATGATCTTCTCACAAGAGTGATTTTGACCTCTTTTGCAATCTTTAGTAGAGATGTTCGAAATCAAACCAAAAAATTGAAAAATGCAAAAACAAAAAATTTAAAAAATTATATTTTTTGCTATTTGTTTTAATTTTTGGACCTTGTTATAAAAAATCGAACAAACCACATATTATAACTATATTAATTTTATTGTGGTAATTAATAATTTATTCATTTTCCTTTGTTTTTATAATCAAGGTGCATATTTTACTTTTATATGTTGAAAAATGATGTACTAATATTGTTGAAAAATTGTGTAAAATATAAAGTGAGGCACATATTACTATTATGTTACAAAAAATGTTGGTAATATCATTTTATATTAATGTTAATAGAAGTAAAAGTAATAATTTTGAACTAAAATATGTTAAACAAAATTTAAGAAAAAATAAAATTCATTTTTAAATAATATAACATAATAATTATATAAGTTTAATGGATAGATTTTAAATTATGATAATAGATTAAAAAAATATAAAATATAAAAGATTAGTTTGGTTTGGTTTGGTTTGAATTTGATGATATATTTAAACTGAACCAAATCAAACAACATCAAACCAATTTTAATTCTATGTTTGGTTTAGAGGACTTTTTCTCTAAAAATCAAATTAAACCACCCCATAAACACTCAATCTTTAGTTATAAGGGGTGCGATTATGACCACACCCATATTGATTTAATGAGTTTTCGTTATATATTTGATATACATACAAAATAAAATTTAATTTCCATTATATAATCATACACAATGAAAATTAGTTTTGATCATATCAAAGATATTTTTGTAAAATAAAAGGGGGCAAGGGCAAAAAGATTATCAAACAAGGAGTGCCAACACCGTGGGCTTTTTTTAATCAATTGGTCCAAACTCTTTTAATTAAATGTGGGCATTTATTTCCTGCACTACCCATTATATATTGAAGTCTGTACATCTCATTACATTTTAAAAAGCCTATTCCAAAATATAAATTTACATTCCCAAATGTAATGTGTGGTGTAAATTAGAATAGTGAGAGTGCATGATACAATAACCTCAAATCTGTTGGGTCCCTAGTTTTTTGGGTCGAATCCATTGTCCAAACTATCAGCTAACTAAATTACAAACCCATAATTCATGGACCCATTCATCCGAACTACACTATAAAGTGTAAAAGCCTGCATAATAGCCAGCCAGGCCTTTCAAAGTTTCAAGTACGCTCGTAATAAATGTAGAGTTTGAAAGGAAAATTCCATCACAACATCTCAAACTACAATCGCCCACGGTTTCAATAATTTAGTCATAATAATAATTTCCCAAGTCACGATAGGGGTTTTGTTATTCATTTATTTTTCATCTAGGTTAATGAGTGGTTTTGCCGGGAGAAAAGAAAAAAACAAGGGGGAACTAGAGTGATAGCGAGTGAGTGTAGAAACCCGCTCACAATTTTGGCATCAAATTTTGAAAACCAGTCTTTCAAGTTTCACCCTTCAGCGCGCCCTCTCATCAAAACTCCAATTTCATTCATTTCGCGATTCCCTCCTTTCTTTCTCTCTCTATTCTAATTCCAGTCCCAATTCACAACCAGATTCTATTCCCTTTCTTCCAATTCTAGGGTTTCTCTCTCCGCTAGGGTTCCCAATTCCTCTCTCCCTTTCCCCCTAAAAAACATGGCCACCGAAACCCTAGAAGACAACAAGCCTCCCCTCCAGGACGACGATCACGCCAAATCGGAGATTCCCGAGAAAGACGCTTCCTCGGACGCCGTAGCGGCGAAATCCGAGGACGCGAATGCCGGCGGTAAAGACGGAGGAGCAGCTGGCAATCACGAAGTAGAAGAGGAAGACGACGCCGCTGAGGAGAAGAAAGAAGAGATCGACGAAGAGGAGAAAGACGAAGCGGAAGAGAAAGAGAAAGAGAAAGAGAAGGTGAAGGGTAAGGGTAAGAGGAGTAAGAAGGATCCAGTTACGCCGGTGCCGAGTGAGAGGCCCACGAGGGAGAGGAAAACGGTGGAGCGCTTCTCTGTGCCCTCTCCGGCGAAGTCTGCAAGGTCCTCCGCTAGTAAAGGTTTAATAATTGAAAAGGTAAAGTTTATTTATTTTTATTTAATTGTTTTTTTTTTTTTTGAGTTTGTGAGGACTGAAGTAGTGAAGTATTTATGTTTTGATTGTTTGGATCTGTTTGGGTTTCAGGGACGTGGCACGCCGCTCAAGGATATCCCAAACGGTGCGTTTAGCTCCTACCATGATTGCTATGTTGTTTCCTCCTAGTTGCAGCATGCCATCTTGATGATGATATGGGGGTGCTGAATTTTACTTGCTAATTACTTATGGATCAAGAAATTGGGAATGTTGTTTGAGGCTTCCTGTGATTCGGTCTGGAGTATTAGCAATTGTGTTTTTAAGCGATGTCATGGTTTACTTGTCATTGATGGTGTTTTTAAGTGGCACTATGTCTTTCATGCTTCTGCATTTTTTTTTTTGCCTTTCATGATTGTGTTATGTTTTACAATGATTAGGCTGGTTCCTGTTTCAATTATTTTATTGTGCATAGACATAAGGTTTTTGAATTTAGATTATTGCTTCCTCAATATGGTGTTTCTTAGATGTAGGGGGGTGTTGTTCTTGGTTTAAATTTGGGTAGATCTGACCTGAAAATATGTAGGTAGTGTTTTCACGTGATTGGTATTTGGAGGTTTGTTTATATTTATTACATGTTGAATTTGATTGCTGAAGCGAGCGAGTCTTGATTGTAGAAGAGAGAAAATATGAAAACATAATAAGTCTTAATAAGTTATAACTGTTATTAGTTTCCTAGTTCCTTCTTGCTTTCCTTACATTGGTGTTTTTATTTGGTTGTCCTTTGTCCTGTAACTTACAGATTTTAAGTGTTTGAAGTGATGCATGGCAAAAATTTCTGCTGTTGTTAAATTCACTCCATTGGTGTATTAGTTAGGTGATTGAAACTCAATGTCATGATTTTGATTTATCTTTTACTATGCAATCTTGGTTTGGTATTGGATGCCATAAAATATTATCTTTGCATATTTTAAAAATTGATTGTCCGCCTGTCTTTTATCCTTTTCTACATCAGTGTTACCCAATCAAGTTAATGTTGTATAAACTTTCAGTGGCTTTCAAGTTGTCAAAGAGAAAACCTGATGACAACCTGCATATGCTTCATACTTTACTCTTTGGAAAGAAAACAAAGGTGATGTTTCTTAGATTGTTTGTGCTGTTTTTGCCACTTAAGGGTGCACGAACCCTTTAACACCATTGCTATTCCTGAATGGTTTGCAGGCACACAATTTAAAGAGAAATATAGGCCAGTTTTCTGGTTATGTGTGGACTGAAAATGAGGTACTGCTGTGTTTATTACTGAAGTATGCTATTCTTCTATTCTAATGCCTGAACTATTAAGATGAACTGATGAAGAGGAATGTTAAACAACGCACTTTTCAAACACTCTTTCTAATACACAATTTACTATGTGGTGAAATTCATCTTAGACTTGTTAAGTAGGGAGTGTGACTTGTTTTAAGGGTTCCATATATACTGTGTTGCTAGAATTTCTCTACAGATGCTTTTTTTTTTTTTTTTTTTTGTAAATGTGAGTGCCTGGTGTTGTAATTAACCGCAGTTGAAAAATTATTGGTAGGACAAACAGAGGGCCAAGATAAAGGAGAAGATTGACAAATTTGTCAAAGAAAAGTTGTTGGACTTTTGTGATGTTCTTAATATTCAAATAAACAAGACCAATGTGAAGAAGGTAAGTTTGTTATAATATAACTCCATTTGAGAATGGAGTTTTACTACTTTTTAAAATTAAATTATTAAATGAAACATGCTTTCAGGAGGAGCTGTCTGCGAAGTTGTTGGAATATTTGGAGTCCCCACATGCTACAACTGATATTCTACTTGCTGATAAAGAGCAGGTTTATTCTTTATAGATTATTTTAATCAATTGATGCTTTTGCTAATTGTAACATAAGTAAATTTGCATTGTTGTATATCATTTCATTGTTGAACTACTTCATTAAAATAGAAAGCACCTCTCGCAGATTGTCCATTTTTTTGGTTAGTTTGAGATTGTTTTCTAGTGAGAAACACGAGAATAATTCAATAGATGGATCAATGAAAAATCACCTTTGATTAAATGCTTCATGAAGTTCAATACTTATTCTTATCCTTATATTTAACATGTGAGGTTGGGATGTAGACTTTAATTCAACAGATGGATCGATGAAAATAATTACTTCCAATGAAGTTAATACTAATGTGCCTTGTATTAGAATTTTAGTTTTATTTTAATGTGGCTAGTTTTTTGAAGTTTGCTTCTATGTTAACAGAAAGGTAAAAAGAGAACCAGAAAGTCATTCCCTAGCAAATCTCCTGGGGAAGCATCTACAGAGACACCTGCCAAGGTATTTGGTCATGACTATATAATGATATCATTTGAACTTGCTGTTATCTGTTATGTGCTGACCTTTTTTCTAGTTGCATGTTTATTGATGATTTTCCAATTGTGGTTGTCTGGTATTAAAACAGCTTTAGAGTTTGAATTTAATAGGGCTATAATATGACATTTTCACTGTTAATTGTCTTATCCTGTCCCTATAATCGGCATTTGAATATATTATTTGTGATTGTGGGAGGCCATCATGGAAAGATTTGTCGTGTATGTCATCCTACAGCAATAATTTTGCATTGTTTGTGAATGATGCCATTCAGCTTAAATCCATTTTGCCATTGATCAATACTTGCCTTTTACCTAGGGGTGTTCGTGGGTCGGTTCGAATCGGTTTTGGCCAAATTTAGGATCCAATCCAATCAAATTTGATCGGTTCGGTTTTCAAAAAAAAAAAAAAATTGAAACTCAACCCAACCCAATCTTTTCATGAACAGTTCAGTTCGTTTCGGATCACCGGATTACTCATTTAATTTTTTTTTAGAACTACTATTTTATCACGATTCTTTTAAATATCTTATACAATTAACACAATATTATCAAATGTATGAAAATAGTAAAATTGATTCATTTAATACCATCAACATAATATTATAAATTAGACTTATAATATAAATTAAAATAAAAGATTTGTGAACAATATTTACTATAATAGTCTACCCTTACACAATAATTATTCTAGTTGGTATCTTTTACTGTAATCTAAATTCACCAATAATAGAGATAGACTGATATCCTTGTTTCCCAATCAGACTGGTATCCTAGTTAGTTTTCCAGCCAGAAGTTGCATGTCTCAATTCATTAAGAACAGAGACAAAACTGGTATCTAGTTCCCAGCTGCGACCTTTTTCAAAGTCAAGAAGAAGAATACAATAAAATAGTTACATTTACGCTTATATTTCTTAAGCAAATAAGTACCTTTAAATCCTGATTGAGAGTTGAAGAATCAAACGTGTCAAACGCTTCTATATGATTTCAACAATTCTCTCAATTTAAAGATATGATTTTAACCAATTTTTGAATGCAATCCTAAATATATTCTATCATATTATCCAATGCAATCTTAAAGATATTCTATTATATTATGCAATGCAATCTTAAAAATATTCTATCCTATTTTTTAATGCAATATAAACAATATCCTATCTTATTTTTGAATGCAATCTTAAACATTTACAATATTTTACCTTTTTTTTATTGTCAAATTATTTTTTTAGTTTTTAATATATATATATATAAATAATAAAATTTATATTATTAATATGGTTTCACGGATTGGATCATCGGATCATCAGATCAACGGATCTGTAAATCTAAACCTGTGACCCAACTCATACATGAACGGTTTTGATCGATTCGGTTCGGTTTTGACCCAAATATATAAATGACCCAACCCAAACTGTTTAGATCGGTTTGGATCGATTCGGGTTCACGGGTGACTCGTACCCATGAACACCCCTACTTTTACCTAGGTTGCACTTTTTTGGTTGACACTTGCAAATATTTTCTTTTTTTCTTTTTTTGGTAAAGGGTAACAATCAGAAAATTTCATTAATGCTCCATTAAATCTAATTGTTAATTCTATCGTATGTAATATTTTATTTTATTTTTTCTAGCTAAAGCACAAAAGTTTATTTTTGATTTTTGAAGTAGTTTGAGATTTAAATTATGAACTTCATGGGTTGTTAAGGCACTATGCTTGTGGTTCAGTGACTTTAGTTCATTCTATTTGTTAGGGAGCTGGAGTTTTAATTATTGTCATTTGGTTCTTTCTGCTGAGTTGATCTCCTTGTCTTAATGCCAATTTTGCATTTACATAAACAAACCTTGATTACCTGTTAAGTTTCTGTGTTCTGTCAACTGTGAATGTAAAGATGCCTTCTCAGATTTTCATTTGAATATTTATATTCTATCCTTGGATTGACTGCAATTAGAACCATCAACAACATATTTCATTATTCTATTTTATCTTTTTTATTTCCCATAGATGATTTGGGTTGCAAATTTGCTTGTTACTTCAACAAGTGTAACAAATGATATGCCTCAAATATGTTATTATTTTAACCACATTTGTATATTTTATCTTACTCCAGAAGCAAAAACAAACTTCCCAATCTGGGAAAAAGCAAAAGCAGTCTTCTGATGATGATGAGGATGATAAAGCTGAACTTTCAGATGCAAAAGGTGTTTCTCAGGATGATGAAGATGTTGCAGTACCGAACAATGAAAATGATGATGAGGAAAGTAGATCAGAGGAAGAGGAAGAGAAATCAAAGTCTCGCAAGCGTACTTCAAAAAAAGCTGTTAAAGAAAGTTCAGTTAGCAAAGCTGATAGAACCTCATCTGTCAAGAAGACCCCTGTGAAAGATGCCAAGAGCATTGAAAAAACTAAAAAGAAACCAACTTCAAAAAAGAGTGTTGCTGAGCATGACAGTGCTTCTGCCTCTGTTTCCAAGTCAAGGCAACCTGCATCCAAGAAACAGAAAACTGCAAGTGAAAAGCAGGACACTAAGGGGAAGGCTGCAAGCAAAAAACAAACTGACAAATCTTCAAAGGCTTTGGTTAAGGATCAAGGTGAATTGACTACGTACTCTCCTCACATATGCTTATGTCCTGTCTTTAGTGCCATATGCTGTAGTCTGCTGGTTGCTCAAAAGTGAATTTTTTGAACTTCTGGTTAATTTTTCTCGAGTAATCCTTTCAAACCATCTGAGAAAACTTTCCCTCTAATATATTATTACATCTAAACAAGTTATAGAAACTTTTTAATTTATAAGATTTTATTTCAATATTAAGTATGTTTGTGTTCTCTTGTTTTTAATTGCTTTCTGATGTCAATGGTAGGGAAAAGTAAAAGTAATAAGAAGGCCAAGGCAGAACCTACTAAGCAGGACATGCATGCTGTAGTTGTTGATATTCTGAAGGAAGTAGATTTCAATACTGTAAGTAATGCTTCTCTGGCAGTTCATGTATAGTTCAAATTTTTGGAGTTTCAGGGTCTGCTTCCTGTTTTTAAAAACTATTTTGTTTTTTTAAAAAAAGACTTGTTTGATAAGAGTAGTTTTTGAAAATTATTTTCAATTTTTTTTTAGATTTTTAAACAAGAAAACTAAAATATCTCTAATGTTTCAGTTCTCTATTACTCATTTTTTCTTGCACTTTCACATCTACTCACTTTTATTTTCTGAAAATCAGTTTTTGAAAATTATTTATAAAATGGTTTTTAAAAGCTATAAAACTAAAACACAATCAATCACACCCTTAAGAATATACTTGTTTTTGTTTATAATATTTTATATTTTATACTTGATGCAGGCAACTTTGTCCGATATCCTCAGGCAACTTGGTATGTCCTTTTTCTTGAGAAAATTCTATTTCAAAATATTAAAGGAGCGATATCATGAACTCAGCTAGTTTGCAATGAAATGTTGATAGGTGCACACTTTGGTCTGGATTTAATGCATAGAAAATCAGAGGTGAAGGATATAATTACAGATGTAATTAATAACATGTCTGATGAAGAAGAGGCTGAGAATGATGGTGACGTAGATAAAGATGATGATGATGATGCGTGATTCTAGTTGGGCAAATAATATTTGACCTGTGCAGAAATTAGAGGCATGTGGGCATCTAATAGCTAGGTTTTATCTTCATATCATTATAGATGCTCTTAATTAGGTTTGTATTTTGTACCATATTAGATTTAACCCGCTCCCCTGTATTACTGATGTTACCTTTTATTTGTCATATTGAATAGTTTGTTTTTTTTGCCTGCTTGTAAACATTATTATTGCCTTCTAATTTAGATCAATGTTCTTTCTTTTATTTGTTAAAACTAGATTGTAGATATTTGCAGTTGAGATGATTTTCTTGCTTATGAAAGCGTTTACCCTTTCTATTGCCATGATTCCCATTCTGGTTTGAATTGGGGATTTATATCTAATGCATTAAGTAGATTCATATCCAATGCATTACGTAGGGCACACAGTTTGATCATTTTTATTTTCATTGCTGTTCTCAAGGTTAAGTTGCAAGTCTTAGTGCGTGTTTGTTTTAATGTTTGAGGTCCTTCAAATGGCCGTTCGATCAAAAGTAACAAATTGTTACTTCTCACAAAATGGCAGTTTGGAATTTGTGTCAACTGGACGTAATGGAAATACAAACAGGTCCTTAATAAATCGTTTTTTCAGCGTTCTGTTTTTAGAAAATTGAGTAAATTTGTCCTTTGCAATTCTAAGGAATAATTTTATGAGAAATCTATAGGTCATCTAAAATTACATGTCTAATTTCAGTAGTTTTTTTCTTTAAAAGTTGGATTTTTAAAGAAATTTAAAACAATTTTATGTTATTTTTCTATGATTGTCATTAAATTAATCTTATATTTATTTAGTTATAAAAATGTTATTATTTATCATTTATACTAATCATAAACGGAACACAATTTATTACAATTTTTTACCTTTTAATTATTAAGTGCATGTTTGGTTTTTGGGTAAAAATTATATTTTAGGCAAAGTAATTTTGCTAAGAATCATCGTTACTTTTGTCTTTATTTTGTTTTTATTTGTTGTATTTGTGTTCGAATGCACACATTATATTTCTAACCTTAATTCAAACATAAACATAAACTTTCATATTTTTATTTTAAATTACAATAATTGACCTAATACTTTTATATTGTTAGTTTTTTTCTTCTCTACAACTCTTATTTTTATCCACTTTACTTTATTTAACTTCTAAATTATTTTTTCTCTTATAAATTTGTAGAGGCACGGACTCTTTCCATCATAGTATAGAATTAAAATAGTGAGAACGAGTTTTTAATTGAATAATTATGTAATGACATTAAATAAAGAATTAAATTTGAGTTTATTCAATTTTATTCCTTTTGTATATTTTCTATTATATTTTATATATTTTGTTTTTTGTATCATAGTTTCTATTATGTAAGAGTATATGTTAAGCCCTAAACCAATATTTTATTTTATCAATTTCTTAACTTGTTAATATTTAATTGATGTTTCGTCTACCAATTGTTAAACCCTAAACCAATCTTTGTGGTTATTGCACAGATGAAATGTTTATGCCAAAACCTACAAGTCCATGCCGTGTTAATATGGACAAAGTTATACTCATGTACATACTTCATCCTTTCCTACTTAAAATTTCTGATCAATACGCTTCAACTAACTGGGCTAGCTATGAATTTTATATCTATTTCTTGCTTTTGATGCTTGTATTAGTGATAATCAAGCTGGAAAGCAAAACAATATTTTGCGAACATGACAAAACATTCTAACAAAGAAAAGTCCGAGGTGAAAAAAGATGATAGAAAACTCTTAATAATAATGATAATTACATTTTAATATGAATAAAGCATTACGTATAGCTTCGATTTAAATTTTGTTAATAAGAAGACTTAAATGTATTTTTTATTCATAATAAATATTTGATTTTTGTGTTTGTTTTTTAATAAATTTTTATTTTCCATTGAGTCTCTAAAAAAATTATTTTTGTCTTTGATATTGTGTTTTAGTCCATAATAAATTAACAAATTTTGTGTTAATTTTTTGATAAATTAACAGATTTTATTTTAGTCTCAATTATTATCAAATGATTTTTTTTATCAAGAAGTAAATACAAAATTTGTTAATGTATTAGAAACTAAAAAAAGTGTCAATGACAAAAAAATTATTTTATTAGAGACTCTATAAAAAAATTATTAGGAAGTAAATACAAAAATCAAATATTATTAATGATAAAAATATATATTTAAGTCTAATAAGAATAGTAGAGATCGAGGGACCAATGATAACATCAAATAGTTTTCTAAAGAATTCAAGCTTTCTAATATAGTTAGTAGACGTCCAACCAACTATACTCCTCAAAGGATCACCCTAACTTGAAACACAATTTGATCTCCTTTATAGAGTTGACAATGGATGCACGTTAAGATCGATCGAGTATAATGGTCTAATACACCATGTCGATTTAGAGGGTTTTAGTGTTCTTCCAATGCAATGAAGTATGGGTACATTGAAATCATTAGAACGTGGAGACAACACTAGACAACACACTGTGTCTCTGACATGTCAGAGACGCATAACAACACATTCATGCTCAGAACAAAGCCAATAAGATTGTACACATACAAACACTTGACCAATGCTAAGAAGACATGTATAGGGGGGTTTCGGAAGGACATCCAATATAAATAGAGGTGAGTTGCAAGGCTCAAGTTTATGGTTAGGAAGAGTTGGAAAGGAGACATAGGCTATTGAGCTTAAGGTTGCTTTGTTCTCTCTCTTACATCCTTTGATGTGAACAATAAAATTGTAAAGCAATTCCAATTATTATTAAATAAGAGGCATTTTTTTAATAAAAACATTTTATTTAAATGTACAAGTTTGGATGTCGACTCCACCAACCAACATTTGCTCAATCCTTTCTTATAAGATCTTTTAACTAATTTATATCCTTTAAGAAAATTGACTAATTTAATAACATTAAATTTTTCAATGATTTGTAATGTCCTTTCAAAATTACTCTTAGTTTTTTTTTATAAAAAAAATTAACCACCTTTCTCGTTTCACTTAGTTGCTTCTTCTCAACTAATTGCTACTCACCTTCTCTAATCTTAAAAAGAGAGAAATAATTTATCTCATTAATTTTCAGCATTTATTATTTTTTGCCAAAAAAATCGTCAATTAATTAATGGTACTAATGAAATAAAAAAGAAATTAATGCATGGAGCAATTAAAAAAAAGTTTTTATAAAAAGAGATAAACAATTTTTTGAGTCTTATAAAAAAAGATGAAGGGAGTAAATAGTACTTTCTTCATCAATTCCAAAATAATACTCTTTTTAGGTTTTTGTTTTAGTTTCAAAATAATAGTCTTTTAACTTTTTTAAGCTATTTTTTTTCTAACAATACCCCTAGATATAAATAAAGGATAAATTAATACTCACATTGAAAAGATACACACCAACCACAAAAATAAGTTAGTAGATAGTATAATGTATTTGTTATTGGTGAATAATAAGATAATTTATGAAGAGTAGTTAAAAAAAGAGAGTATTTTTGTCTAAATTTATATCACTGAATATTTCTCAATCAATCTACCATAACCTTAAAAAATTATATTTTAGAATGGAGAGAGTAATGTAAATTTGGTTTCTTACCTGCCATAGCTAAACCTGTGTGCATGCATTGAATTGCACGGTTCCGCACCTATAAACTACATGAAAATATCCAGATTAATTAATCTGTCCCTATCAAGTTGCTACATTTTGTTAATCAAACTAAATGATCGTCAAAACTTCTACAGTATCTGATAACTTCTTCCTATATAACTTCTCCAACCCCACACATGTGCTGTCAGATCCTCATTCTTTTTCTCACCTCAAGTTCCCGTGCCTAACATTATTCAGGTAATTAAAAAGATGAGTGTATCATGCGCATTAGCTTGTTTCATTTTTGCATATTATTCTTTGTCAATTATAGCGCTATTCCATGCACTATTTCTTTTAACATATTCAGAAATGATATTTAGATTCTTCTATATATTATACATTCCATGTGTATTTAGTATTTTTCTCTAATTCTTTCTTCTTCTCAGTTTATATTATATATATATATATATATATATATATATCATATTTTCTCTTTTCTCTCTACACACTAAGAGTCCATCCGATAGTGTAAAAAAAATGTGGGTTTCATATATTATTATATTGTTCATTTCTCTTATTTTCTACTCTATTTATTTTAAACAAACACATCCTAAAATTATTAGGTGACTCGAAATTATCATAATCTCAACTAATTTTTATATGACAGGTAATTTTTGTATCATCATGATATTAATATAAAATATATATTAATTTTAGTGATGATTAATTTCTTCTAAAAAATTATGGACTATCATCAATAGAATCTCTCATTTCAAATACATTTTTTTATCACCAAGAGTTGAACCCAAAACAAAATTGAGTTTTATTAATTTTGTTCTCATAAATTAAAAACTTAATTTGTATACTCCCATAGAAATTACTTGGAATAATAGAGGGATAGTTTCTCATTAACTAGGATTTGGCGTCGAACAATTTCTCCCACTACATTTTTTAGGACATTCTAAATGTTATCTAACACCAAGAGAAAAAAAAATATAAGTATGATAAAGTTGATGATGTTATAAAAAGAGAGGAGAGAAAGAAAGAAATGAGAGGTGTATATATATGGCGGTTGTTTGAAGGTTCTTACGTGATGGCAATTGCAGGCATGTCTAGCATTGAACTTAACGTAAAGCAGCAAGGAGAACCAACCCGGGTTCAGCCCGCACAGGAAACAGAAAAGGGACTCTATTTCCTTTCAAACCTAGACCAGAACATTGCTGTTCCAGTGCGCACGGTTTATTGCTTCAAATCCGGTTCTAGAGGAAACGAGGATGCTGCACAAGTTATCAAGGAAGCCTTGTCGAAGATTCTTGTCCCTTATTACCCCATGGCTGGCACGTTGATGATAAGCTTGGAAGGGAAGTTAATAGTGGATAACCCTGGGGAGGGTGCGGTGTTCGTTGAGGCTGAAGCAGATTGTGACATTGAGGAGATTGGGGACTTGACAAAGCCTGACCCTGATGCTCTTGGGAAACTGGTGTACAATGTTCCTGGTGCTCGAAGCATTCTTGAGATGCCTCTTATGACTGCTCAGGTTTGACCGTTTGACTTTCTTTGTCACTAGAAGAGAAAAAAAGTTGAATATGTATGCATATATTAATAAGATTATAAAAATCATATTTTTATGTGAGTAACACAAAATTTAGGTGTAGTATTTTAGAGGCTTTTAATTAATATTGTTGTCTAATAAAAAATAGAATTTCACCTATTAATTAGTCTGCATGATAAAAGTTAACATAAAAGTTTTTTTAAGGTAAAAATTTAATTTCAAGTTAAGAAAAGGAACCAATAATATATTTTAAGATAATATACCTAAGCTTGCCATATACATATATGAAAAATTATAAACATTCATCCTATTTCGAGTGGATTGAGATAGAGGAAGTAGAAAAGTAAAGAAAAGAAAGAAAAAGTGGAGAATAAAATGATAGATGTAAAATGTGATATGATGAAAAAGATGGAGAGATGAGAAGATTTATAGGATAAAAGTGAATTATAAGACGTGAAATATATTTTTATAAGCAATATATATACTAAAACTTGTGTGAATCAAAAGAAATCAAATAATTCATTATCATGGTTTTTTCTCCATCTCTAAAATTAAATAAATAACCTATTAGCTAAAAAAATCACAACTATAAAGAGAGTGTTACTTTTTTTAATTATGTGCCATCACTTTTTAATTGAGTAAACTACTATACTTTAGTTTTTGGAGAATTGTGTGGGGCACTATTATAGTAGTCACTGAAATTATAAAAAAAAATTGTCAAATTTTTTTTTTTATAAAAAAATCATCTATATTCATCTAAGTTTATAAATTTAATCACTTGATGTTATTTTGTTCCCTATACGTGTGACTTAAGTGATAATGTTAGGATATGTCTAAGAAACAAAATAACAGTTATTGATTAAATTTAGGACTTAGATTGAAATAGTTAGAATTTGATATTTTTCTAATTTCATAAACTATTACTATAACATCTCATAATTTGATCAAAATGATGTATCTTGCAGGTGACAAAGTTCAAATGCGGAGGATTTACATTGGGGCTATGCATGATCCACTGCATGAAAGATGGACTATGTGCCATGGAGTTTGTGAATGCATGGAGCGAGACAGCCCGAGGTTTGGACTTAAAGACCCCACCATTTCTCGATCGAACCATAATCAAAGCACGCAACCCTCCCAAGATAGAGTTCCAACACAACGAATTCGCCCAAATAGAAGACATATCAAACACTAAAAAACTCTACGAGGAAGAAAACATGCTCTACAGATCCTTCTGCTTCGATTCTGAGAAGCTCGATATGCTCAAGAAAAAGGCCACGGAAGACGGGGTTTTGGAAAAGTGCTCCACTTTTGAAGCACTCTCAGGTTTTGTGTATTTTTTTATTATCTGCAAATGTGAATGGTTAGTTTGTTAGTTTTTATTAATAAGAGGAATCAAACTCGACTCACCAGTCAGTCGCAACCTTTCTCTTTTTTTCTTCTTTCTTAACCATTCAAACAATCTTATTTCTCTTCTCAGGTTTTGTTTGGAGAGCTCGAACTGCAGCATTAAGAATGCAACCTGATCAACAAACAAAGCTTTTGTTCGCGGTCGATGGAAGGTCAAGATTTGTGCCACCAATACCAAAAGGGTACTTTGGGAATGCTATTGTGCTGACAAATTCGTTGTGTAATGCTGGGGAGTTATTGAAGAACCCTTTATCATTTTCTGTGAGATTGATTCGTGAGGCTATTGAGATGGTCACGGATAGTTACATGAGATCTGCCATTGACTATTTTGAAGTCACAAGAGCTAGGCCTTCTTTAGCAGCTACCCTTTTGATCACAACTTGGACTAAGTTGTCTTTTCACACAACAGATTTTGGCTGGGGAGAACCTCTTTGTTCTGGCCCTGTGACCCTGCCAGAGAAAGAAGTTATCTTGTTCTTGTCACATGGTCAAGAAAGGAAAAGTGTAAATGTTCTTCTGGGTTTGCCAAGTTCTGCTATGGAAATTTTTGAAGCATTGGTGATGATGCAGGTGTGAAGGTGCAGTAGGGTGGAACAAGTGTTAATGAGTAGAGTTGGTCGGGGGAAAGACATCCCTAATCAATAAATCTGACTAATTAAGTGGTTCAAGTATCTCCTCAAATTTGTAATAAAGGCATTTAGTTTGATTGTGTATCATGGAATTAATGTGAAGTGGGTATTTCCTATGCACACTTCTTCTGCTGTTTCCTTGGCTTTCTTAAAAAGCAAATGATTACACCACTCATATATTGTTTGACGCTCTCCTATAAATAATTCTTTTATTTATTTCTTTAATTAATGTTCTGAAAACACTAATTACTAAGACATTTCTTAAAAAATTGGAACTTTATTTTTTAAAGTGTATTAATAAAGATTCTAAAACCAAGCATCCTTGCATCAATGAAACACAACACAGAAGTACGTAAGAGCTCCAATCCGTTTGCAAGCATTCTGAGGAACTCAAAATATATACTCAAACATACCTTTATTTTTTCTTATTCAAATATAAATAAAAATATCTAATTTTATACTCCCTCTATTTCAAAATAACACTCTTTTAAAATTATGACACACTACTGTTGTCATAACTTATTATACAGAATATTTTTCAACTACTCACAATAACAAATTAATACTGTAGGACTAATTAAAAAATAGTTAGAACTATATATATATATATATATATATATATTTTTTTTTTTTGTTTTTCTCAATAGTAGTTACAACTATATAATACCATAGGAGTAAAAGAGAATTAAAAGGCTCCCATCAAATATTAAATATACTCTACTACAGTACTGCCCGTGGATTTATTTTTTTGACCGTGTGTGTTTTCAATGCAAGTGTTAATTTATCTTTTTAATTATATTTCAATGCAAATAATTGGAAAAAATAACTTTAAGAAGTTAAAAGAACTATTAATTTTTTTCATCAATATCCTAATAAATACGTATCACTTTAATTTTTTCATATAATATTAATAATAAGATTAGTTTAATAAAATTATTTTTTCCCACTATTTAGTAATATAGATTTTTCTTGATTTGTGTAAAATTACATAAACTAAAACCAAACAAAAGAAAATAAGGGTCTAAAGCAGAAATCAACCCAATAACGGGGACCAAAAGATGGTAGAGTTAAGAAAGTATCATTTGATATTTTTTAGTTATTATATAAAAAAGAGAACAATTAATTACAATATCCAAATTAAAATTGATGGTTCAAATTGATTCTTTAATTGCATATACCATGTAATTTTTCACAAATCTAACATGATATATTTTTTAAAATCATTGTAATTAAAATCTTTGATTTCTAGGTTGAATATTGAGTATTCCCATAAACTTTGGTCTTTTAGATCCATTGTGTGATTAATTTTTAATTCGAAGTTTAAACACACTTAAAACTTATAATTTCCTAAATGATTTCAGACGGTATTTAATTTTAAAAAAATTATAAGACTTATAATTAAAATAAGCGAACTGTAAATTTTCATCTAACCGTTGTAATTAAATATTTTTATTTTTTACAATAATCAAGAATTTTCACTTAATACTCTCTATATTATGAATAAATAAAAATATAAAAATTAATTAAATTGATAAAACATTATTTGTTGATGATTATATAATCAATCTTGATTGATGATAAAAGTTGAGTACTAATTAAAATAATTAAGAAAGTTAATATTTTAGTGTAATCACATCATAATTAACTAAGAAAATTAATTAATTAAGTAGATATAAAAATTCATAAAACATGTGTCATAAAATAAAGAGAAAATATGTAACTATATAAGGGAAGAATCTAAGATCGAATAATAAGTTTAAAGATTATTTCATTGTAAATAAATAAATACTTGAATTTATAATATAATATAAATTTTATTTTACATTCTTTATCGTAGACAATTTTTAATTTTCTGCAAAAAGTACTAAACAAAAAGAAGAGTTTTCTTCTAACCATTTTGCTTTTAGTTATATTTTTTCTTTCGTCTATACAGGAGACTTGGTCGACGCAGACGATGCCGAGTTGTTGACACCATCTTTGTTAGCATAGATTGCTGACTCACGGATTTTGAATGTGAATTTCTAAAGGAAACAAAGTAGTCTAATGAAAATGAGGGGTCAATTAACCTCTCTCAAAATTTGATGCCGTTGACTTGGTTGCTAGTAATATATATTTCAAGTCAAGAAGTTAAAGGACAAAACAGAGGTAAAGCCAAATGTACATCAGTACATTCTAGAAGACAGTATATTATATATTTTACTTTTTATTTATTCCGTCGAGGAATCAGCTTTAACTGATAATTATAGATTAATTTTCATGAGATAAAGTCTGAAATTAATTAATGTAATAACATTTTGAATATGTGCATACATGCACATCTTTTTGGAAAAATCATATGTATTTACTTGTGTACATTTAATTTATCTTTAGCAGAACACTTTAATTAGTTTTAAGTTTTTTAGTTGAAAACTTGTTTATTTTATTGGTAAACAAATTTTTTAATTAATTTTTAGCATTTTTTTAAATAATTTTTCATATTTTTTAAACACTGCTCCAAATATTATTTTTAGTTTTTTATATTTTACTTCTTTTTTATCCTTAAAATATTTATTCAATTTTTTATTATCCTTTTTAAATATGTTATTTATGTCATTTTATATTTTTCAACTATTTCAATAATTAATTTTATTAAATATTGTCTATAATTAATTTTTCAGCTCATTTTATCAAATATAACTTTACTTTTTTTTCCTTTCTAGAAAGTGTGCATTATTAACCTCCAGCTACATATATTATAAGTTATAATTTACTAAAATGTTACTTACATTAAAAATGTTATTTTAAAATCAATCGTAGTTATATATGATAGTTTATCATCTAATTATCACAAACTATCATATTTGTTAATTTTTACTATAACTATTTAAGAAGTTATATCAAAGATAATTTATAATTGAAAAATAATATTTGTTTTTCAACATAATTAAATGAAAGTATAAAATTGTTTTATAATACCGTGAATACATGAATATTAAACACTAAGTAATATTAATTAATAATAAATTCTAATTATATAAAATAAATATTAATTTTGTGCATGCATGTGTATAAGACATGAATTGAAAGACATGTTTCTTTAAAATAAATTATAATTTCTATAATACAATATTATCATACATGAATCAATAATCAAAATTTAAAATCATTAAATAATTATATCACAGTTAAAAATGTCACTTGACTTATATTTTAATCTTTAACACTTTATAATTTAATCTGTGAAAAAAAAACCCATCAAATATAATTTATTCTAATCATTACTCTGTTATAATAAAATCATTCTCATTCGAAATTATTAATGTCACTAGTCTAGCAGCCTTTCATCCAAACATATCTTGCAAATTTTTAAAACGTAGATCATGTTTCAGAGTCTGATGTGGTCCCCGGACCATGATTGGATCATGTAACAAAAATCCATGATATATATATTTAGGAAATATGAGCGATGCAATGATATTATATATACACAAGTGCGTAAATAAATAATCTTCTGCCCCTGCTGCAGGTCTTCACCCTCTCTTGCTAGCTTGTTGATGATTTAGGAACTGATTACTACTCTTTATTTTTCTGCTTTTTCTCCCTTACTGTTCATTGATTTTCAATTCAACATATAAAAATCTTTGCAACAAACGAAAAAAGGCTAACAAAATTATTGCTTTTTAGGTGCATCATGCATGTGAATATTTCACGTTGGATTTACAAGCCAGAAATATTCTACAACAGTGTATAAAAAAATATACACATTCATTACGAACTTACAAGATACTAATGGAATCGGTTTATTCTGAGCAATTCCGAATCCATAAGGCTGTATGCACCATGACCCTTGTTCATGTGACAGAGAAGAGGTGAAGGGATGCGAAGAACGAAAAAAGGAAAAACCTTAGCCATGGTAGTGAAGCTTCTTCGAGAACCATGGAAAATGATGTTATTATTATTATTATTATGATTCTCTTCTCCATCCATCTCAGCCAACACTTTGTAGAACAAATCAACGTTGCAAGGAAGCCAAATGGGGCCATCACTCTCGAACCCATATTCATGTTCTGCTTCTTCTAGCAGCATCTGAAAGAGTGGGTGGTTAACGTATTTGGTCTTCACAACGAACCTTTGTCTCTCTGGTCCAACATGCACTGAAAAACAACCATGAGGGGCTATTTGACTATTCTTCTTCTTCTTCTTCGTCTTCTCATGATCATCATCATCATTCTCTGACAGTGATTTTAGTTTCAAGTGTGGCCTTGAAGTTAATCGGCAACGCTCCCACGCCTTGAAAATCATGTTTTGCTTCCACTTTCCCTTTACAAGGCCCATTAGTATTCTTGCCAAATCCTGCAATAACCCTATTGGGAAACTTAGAAAGATAGTTATTATATATGAAAATAATAAAACACATGTATATATATTCAACCAAGGTCTAGTTGAGTTGATTTAACAGTTTGTTTAAGTTGTTATAAACCTAATACCTGTTTGATTCCTATGAAAAAATTATATATACAAGAAAATATAGAAGGGGTGGAATTAGATATGCATGTCATCCAGTGAGGTGTTTATGAAGAGAATGATTGACTTTATATGGTGTTATTATCTCTTCTTTGATCGTGGTCGTCTATGGGTAGAGTATTGAAAAAGATGGCTCGGGCCACTGTGGAATGTGTACATAATATATACACGGTCGTTGGTGTTTGGCACTTTGTCATTGCCGTAAATTTTGAAAAGGGAAAATTATAAACCCAAAGTCAATTTATTTGGGTTTTTCTGCAAACAGCTGCACAAGATGCCAACTATAAAAGAATAGAAATTCTATTAGTTTATTGCAAAAAATATGAAAACTGAAGAAATATGTGCAGCCTAATTGCTTTTATAAACTGCAGTTTTTTCAATTTCTTTTTTTCGGTGGAACCCTTGTAAGTTGTTTTTAAAGAGCAGATGATGGTATGCGAAGTCAAAATATATATATATATATATATATATATATATATTAAAATATAGCAAAAGAAAATCCTCAAATTGTTATTTTCTATCTAGATAATTAGAGATTAATTATGATGTATTTTGGATATAACATAATCTTAGTATTCAAATCAATTTGTAGGATGTGAAATTGGGTTAAAGAGGAAAAAGGCAAGTTCTTTTTAAGTGAAAATTGATGTTTTGGTCGGTGAGTTTTGATGAATGTTTAAAACAATTTATTTGATTTAAGTAGTTCTATGTTTTATTGGTTCTCTTTCTTTTCATTTTTATCCTTTTTTTTCCATCTCTTTTTTATTTTAATTTATTTTTTTTCTTTTTTATTTTATTTCTACTTTTTCCTTCCTTTCTCCCTTTTTCTTTTTTTATCTTATTTTTTATTTATAATTGGATTTATCTACCATCGATTTCAATTAATTTAGGTTAAAGGTGATGTTAATGTTGATGGTGATGTTGTAAAGTATAAAATGAGAAATTAACAATTTTATGTGAAAAAAAAAATTAACAAAAGAATCAATTTTACTTAATTTTAATAAAAAAATAATTAATTAAAAATAACTACACATAATTCAGATTGTATGTCCCAGACAAAAATATAATGCAAACATTTTTGTTCTCTTACCAATGTGAATGCTAATACCTTTTATTCTTTTAAGCATGCTAGTTTTGTATGCATGAGTCGCAGAGTCAAAATCTCCAGCAACTTGTATATTGTGTGAGTGCAATTTTGGTCAACGGTGTATGTAATCGGAAGATGCGTCTAGAAAACCCAAATATATATATATATATAAAGTAAATTTGACTACAAAATTTTTAATTCTATATTTTTTTAAAGGCTAAAAGCAGAATAATGTTAATGAAAAAGGAGCATGAGTACAAGGTGTACCCATACCAAAATGCACAAATTCTCTCTCTCTCTCTCTCTGAATTTTAATATATATATATATATATATTAAATATAATATATAATTAATTTAACAAAATTATTAAATATAAGACATTTCTTAAGTTTATTATTGAATATATAAGGACAGATTATGTATCAAATGAGAATTCACTCTATTGTAAGAGTCAAGAATTGTAAATATAAATTAAATTATTAAACTATATTTAAATAATTAATATTAAAAGAAAAATACACGTGACTTTTTTAAACAATCATGTGACCGCTAAATGATTAAATAACATTAAATTTTGATATTCTCACATATGCTTATATTCCTTGTGGTGTGATCGGTGAGAATTCAATTGATACGTGATTGTGATTTTAGATCGTGGGAATTCAATTTGTGAGAAACTGGGATTTAATTGTCTGTATGAATTCTTCAATTCATCTATTCAAAGAGTATGAACCAATGTAATGGCTATATGAATTCATTTTTTATTCTGATCTATACTATCTGCTTATATATCATGACTATTAACGAGACCGGGAAAAGTATATTCAGCCGGCCTAGTGAATGTCGAGAGAGAACCTGAGCAATTAGAAAAGCAAAATAATATTTGGCTTCAATTTGGATAAATCAATTAATCATTTGGAAGAACAAATTACTAATTTCAGTTGACTTTAATCAACGTAGGTGAATTAATAAATTGAGTTAGCGTGGTTAGGACAAAACCTTTACATTAATTACGTGAGTGTTGAATTGGGGAATCTGGAGAAATTGTTGTGATAGCCTAATAGGGTTCTAAATTAACTATGGTACTTCAAATCACGTGTGTGTTTGGGTTTTTCTTTTTCTTTTTGGCTGAGACATTTGTAGCCTTTGGATTTATTAAATTTAATGGATGGATGAAATTTAGTGTAAATTTTTAAATGAAAAATGAGAAAAAAAATTGATTTTAACCATCAAATTATAATTAAAAATAATCAAGGATTGAGATTAAAAATTAGGATTTATAATCTCAGTCCTCGTTTCTTTTTAATTATAATTTAACGGTTAAAATCAATTTCAGAATATATCTAAATAGATATATCAAGAAAAAATCACAGATATATATATATATATATATATATATATATATATATATATACATCAAGACACTCACAGTGTCTATACAAAAGAATAAGCACCAAGTACCCTGATCTCAAAGATCACATCCTCACACGAGGGCATACAAAACATATAGAGTCTATATACATAACAATATACATAACAGAACTACAACATGTGTACATACACATCTTCCCTCACAGGAGTACAAAATACATCAAAATCAAAAGAAAGGAGCCATGAAGCTCACACTGCAAAGTAGCTACACAGGCTCGGTCTCTACTGGGACCTCCCACCCTGAGACCTATCATCTCTACCAGATAAATAACCTACAAAACATAATGCCCATATGGGGTGAGATACACATTTCAGTAAGCTCAAGGCTCTTAGAGACTTCTCCTCCCCCCTGGCTCACTTCCATGATACATCACATCAAAAGGCATCACAATCACTAGGTCTCCCGGCCCTCACAACAATACATAGCCATCATCTAGCTCTAATGTATATCCGCGGTACTACGCCCGTCACAAGATGCATCATCATCAGCATCTAGGACTCTCAGTCCCCAGTGTGAGATCGGAACTCACACTCGTGTCATCCCATTGCGAGCTATCCTTTTACACATAAATGCACGTATATGGCACCTCCGAGAATAGGCTTCAATCGCGACGGGACCACCTATCTCTTAGTCTTAAGGGATCATCATCACCCTTTATGTGAGTAAACCAAACTAGGAGGTGCGCTCTACTCCTAGGGAGGTTCATATCTATCTAACTGGCCAGAAGATCTATTCAACAAATAACCATACATACAAAGCATAGAAGCATGCACACATATCATCATGAGGAAAGTAACAACCAATTCAGTGCACATGCATCATGAATGCAACCATCACTTCCTCGGAGCATGGTGGAACACAGGCAGTGGGAAACATTCCCAAGAGCAAAGAGTTTACCTGGCAAAGTCGTGCTTTGCAGTTCAAATCCAGAACACTGACACCCTTGATGTCACGCCCTATACAAGGCATACAAGCACAATCAATTACCAATTCAACCATACAAGGCATAAGCACATAACAATGGTTCTCAACCGTTACAATGAAAGGAACATCATTCCTTTCCAAAAACTTCTTAGTCATCTATCTTAAGGTTATCAGAGCTAACTAATTCACTAGACAACTCACAGACCCTTAACGGTCTTTCTCGGCTTAACCAAGGTACTAGAGTCTTCCCAAGACTCGGTATAAGCCAAAACAAATAGCTCAAAGCTCTATATAGGCCACCACTCAAGGATTAACAACGTGGCTTAAACGGTTTACTTCTACATAAAATCATCGATCATATAGCCTCTCAAGCACATAAAGAGCAAGTATTAAGGCTCATGCATGTTCTACAATCATCAATTAACCAACATACTACCTACACATGCATTTCTCAGAGCCAAAAACCAAAGTCCATGAAACCAACATTTCAAAGCTAATCATTCATCACAAGAACCTCCTAAACATACTTTTCTAAAGGACCAAAGTTTAGTTCCAGCTTTAACTCAAAAGGGTCACTATTAATCCCAAGAACAAATTCACAAATCAAATGGTAAAACTCGAGTTTATTATCTCTAAAACAACATGGAAGGCTAATGGACCGCTTCCCCAAGCTTGGGTGTCCGAGAATCGCCTCCTTTCCCCTCCAAAATCGAGTTTTGTGAAGTCCTCTAGAGAATGTGATCTCTCCGTTTGAAGGTTTTTGGGGAAAAGTGATGAAGGATTCTGGTTACAAGGGGATTCCCTACAAGTTTCATGTTGGGTAGAAGGTATTTTGGTCAAGAAATGAAGATCTATGGAGCTTGGTACCTTCATAAATGGTGGAAAGCTCAGGGAGGAAGAAGCACAAGGTTTGGCCTTCCAAAATCGCTTGAATGAGCTTTTATAGTGGCCTTGTCAGAGGTCCTGCGCTGATCGCGCCGAGCCCCACTTACCTCTAGCGCTACTGGCACCAATTCCCACGCGAGTAGCGCCAGATGCTAAAACCAGGTCATAGGTTCGAACTCCCCACGCTAATCGCGCGGGCCTTGACACTACTAGCGCCACCAATTTGAACCCAGGGGTCATATTACCATCCTGGCGCTAACCGCGTGGCTTTCCATGCTATTCGCGCCATTTTCTCATGGGTTTGGCGCTAACCACGCCACAACCACAGAGGAATGACCCTCTGGACACTGTTGGCGCTGCTCGCGCCACGATGGCGCTACTAGCGCCACTATGGCGCTACTAGCGCCATCCTCCCGTAGATCCAGCGCTAACCGCGCCACACTGGCGCTACTGGCGCCAGAACTCCGTATGTCTGGCGTTGACCGCGCCAGACCCCTTGGTCATCATAGTGGCTAGAGAACAAAGTCTCGGAGCGAGGAAGGAAGAAGATGGCGACGACGTTGGCGCACACGAGGAAAGAGGAAGCTTAAGCAAAGCAGAGAAAAGAGAAAGAAGAAAGAAAATGATGTGTGAGTGGAGAACATTCTGGAGATAAGGGATGCATGTGGAAGAGATAAGGGTGAGTGGATAGCTGGAAGAACATTCTAGACACGTGTGGAGAGGAGAACATTCTGGACGAGTGATTTTTTTTTTTTAACTGGGCGAGTGGATAGCTAGAAGAGATTGCTGGGTGAGTGAATTTTTTTTTAAAAAAAAATGTAAGAAAGGAAAAAAAAATAACGGTTGCAAGAGAAGAAAAATTGAACGTTAAAAAGTAGTTGTAAAAAAAATAGTCGTTGAATGAATGCTTGGTTATAAATTTGGGTGGTTTGTTAAGCTTCTTCACACAAAATTCACACTCAACAATTTTTTTTGTTCCTATCAATCCTCAATCTTTTTTATTTTCTATGAAATAGATCCCAATCAGTATAATTATCAAAGTGTTTACAATTATTTGCAAAATCAACCACCCCCTACTACTGAAAATTCTGCCAATCCATCACATCCACCACAATATGTTATGTATCCAATACTACCACATACCAGTGAAAATTCTCAAAATTCACCTCAGTATGTTATGTATCCACCACCCCCACACATGTGATATATGCATCCTCCATCTAATGTAGAGTCACCTATCGGTGGTAGTTCTCAAAGTCCACAATTTTGTAGTCAACCATCACCCCCACCAATCCAAACAAGTGTTATAGGCTTTCTTTATCCAATATTTCACCCCTATCAATGAAGTTGAATCCACAATCAATGTAGACAATATTCAACTAGATGAGGGCAACCACAATGGTAGTAAAAAAAAACACATACAACATTTTTAGTGACAAAAGATGTGATTCTCATCTGATCGTGGCTCAATGTGTCAAAGGATTCAATAATCGGTGTCGACCAAACATCAAAGCAATATTGGGCAAGGATTAAAAATACGTACAACAATGACGTTGTGCGTGAAAGCGGATTATTTTCTGAAAGAATCTCGACTCAAGTGAAATCTCGATGGAACAGGGTCTACCCAGCAGTTCAAAAGTTTACAAACAAACATATAAGCATAGGAGAAGTGGAAGTTCAGAGAATGATTGTATGACTAATGCTCATTTGATTTACTCTCAGGATACAGGTAAAAGAATTTGAGGTTGAGCATGCTTGGTTGTTGTTGAAAGATCAACCAAAATTCGATGTAGAATTTATGTCAAATTCTTCAAAAAGAACAAAGGTTTCTGCTGGTGGAAATTATTCGTCATCTTGTAACACAGAGACACCCATTGAAGCTGAAGAATATGATACGCCATCGCCAATGTCTCGCCCAATTGAACAAAAAGAGGAAAAAGAAAAAGCAAAGGAAAAAAAGCTTCTAACACCGTCGATTTATCTGGTATAGAAAATGTAATGAATGAGAAAAATGCAAATACTGCAAAACTTATTCAGTTAAAGGAGGCACAAGAAAGACGTATGGAAGATCAGAAAAGACGCATAGAGTATGAAATCCTCATGAAGGATATATCCAACACGTCCAAAAAGCAACGCCTAGACCATGAAAAGTATTGTGACCATATTAGGAAAAAATTGTTCAATTAAAAGTTTTAGTCCTTATTTTCGAATTAGTGAATATGATGTTATGTTGTATGTAGTTCTAAATTTATGTAATATTTTTTTTGAGGTCTATGTTTTTTTATTTCGATGTTATTGTGTTTAATTATCTATTATTATTTAAAATTTTATTTTATATTATTACGCATTTCATTTTATTTATTTTAATTTATATTTTATTTTTTTTCAATTATTCATATTTTTTATTTGTATTTATAAAAAAATGAAAAATGTTAAGTTTTATTAAAAAAATATAAATATGTGAATTTTTTTTAATTTCTTGTGATTTTTTGTATTTGAACAAAATATTGGATGAATTACTTAGAAGTAACATGATATTATGTGAACTACAAAAAATACTGCGAAGACCACCAAAAATTGATTAAAAAACCCAAATAATCATCTTTCATTAGAGATGCTCTTAATTAATTGAGAAGAGGAGACTTTTTTATATATCATCCAAGCATAGCTTAAATCTTTTTTTTAATGATAAGGTCTGAAATTAACGAGTTTAGTAAAGAATTAAATTTTAACTTGTGTACAACTAATAATTAAGAAGTTTAATTTAATTGATTGAATAAGATAATTAAGAAGTTGATATTAAATTTTCAGTACCTATTTTTTATTGTTATGACAAAAAAAAAAAAGTTTTGGAACAAATGAGCTTCTGATTTGATAGTGAATGGAATAGAAAGGTGGAAGGTATTCATCTATACATAATTTGGAAATCAACTCTGGATGCGAAGTTTTGGGCTTCTTGGATGACGAGGAATGGATGGAAAATAATGTTACACATAGTATTCAAATTTGAGCAGATGACAGACAAGTTTTTAGGCATAAATTACTATGTGAACACTAGGCTGTATTTGATGGAACCGAAATATCGCGGAAAGAGAAAGGAAGGCGAAGTGTGGGGACGAACGCATTCTTCCGTCGTTTGGCAGCAGTGAGATAGCCTCGAAATATTCAAAATATCAGCGGGTTCTATGCTGCACATTTTCTTCTCTGGAATGACAAGAAATAAGTATGGTGCTTGCAGTGTTACGTAAATACCCCTTGGTCCTATGTTTTTCTATTGTTTTTCGTCCGATTGCTTCTTGGGTTTGTTTCTTTTTTCTTTGTGTAATAATGTATTTTAAATTTTTTTTTATCCACCAAATTATTTTAATTTTAAAATTTTTCTTCTATATTTTTTTCTCCTATCAAACAACTCTTAGATCTTTTTATTTCTCATCTATTTCCTTTTTTTCCCTCTATCTATTTCATCTCTTTTATTTCTTCTTCTTCTACCTAACACAATCTTAATCATTTGTTGGAATATGTTAAATCAATTTACATATTTCGTGATTACTGCATATTAATAAGATGTGCATATATGAAGTTTAACAAAACATTTTAATTAATTTCTACTTATATTTACTAGTTAAAAAGTTTGTATTGTTCAATAAACAATTTTTTAAATAATTTTTAGCATTTTTTAAATACTACTTTTAAGTAGTATTTAAAAAACACAAGCTTTTAAATTTTTATAATTTTTATTCTTAATAAATTTATCAAATTTTCTTATTATTTTTTTAAAATAAATTATAATTTAATTATTTTTATATGATTTTATACTTTTTAGTTACTTCAACAATTAATTTTATCTATCGAATACTTATAATTTGATAAATTAATTTTTTCAATTTCTAGTTGTCAACTTTAAGTTTTTAACTTTAAACTAATTTTTCAACTTTCAACTAATTTTATCAAACATAAATTTAAATGTAGAGTTGACCTTGAGCCTAAATGAGAGAGATCACAATCTAGAGCCAAGGGGATTAAAAAAATAGATAACATTAAAGAAAAAAAAATTAATTAATTCATTTACATATTTATCTTCTTAACTAAATAACATGAATAATTTACAATAAGTTTCTAAAACTTAATGATTTTATAGTATTTTTAATTTTTCATCTAACAAATTATTCCATTGTAAGTGTCACAGCATTTTTTTGTTTTTTCTTAATTATATAGTATAAAGTTTGATAATTATGGAGTAAAAAAAGTTCGATTATTAATCATCGTTATTATAAGAATTATTGGTTACTCTATCATATCTCTGTATTCTTAGAGGAAGAAAAAGATATTAGGATAAGATATAAAAATATAATTTATGCATTTACTAAAAAAAGAATATTCTCTTATCACCTAAATTTAATGTTATCATTAGTGATTTTTCATCCTAGAATCTTTGTAGAAACCACTTTTATGATAGTCTATGACAGGAATAAAGTTAACTACTTAACTTTAAATATTTTATCTCTTAATTTTTTTTAACTCAAACATGTCTTGTCTTTATGAAAATAGGGAGAGAGCCAAATACATTATCGACTTGTTCTATTTTTATACCTAATACTTAAATAATAAGCAAAAATTAGAATCAAAAATTGCAAAGTCTTATTAAACACTAGTGTAATTAGTAATCAAAGACAAGAAAGTATTATTAAAAGTAAAAGAGTAAATACGCTAGCATCTTATCATATCCTTTTTGAGGTTTCTTAAAATTATAAATTTTGTGTTTTTTTTAACATTTATAACGACTTCTCTTATAGGAATATACGGTATAATAATATTTTCCAAATAATAAAAAAAATT
>PYAF01005010.1:140534-169643 GCA_007407185.1 Glycine tomentella
ATAGAATTATTTTTTTCAGTAAGAATTAAAGACCGATAAAAAAAATTACAATAACTAACACATCTATTCAGCTAATTAAATTAATTTTTTTTAATTGGCAAAAGATATATTAAAAGATATAAGGGATACCCAAAACCCATTTAATTAAAAGTTTTATACCATCTATTAAAGGTTATAAAATATTTTACTATCCCCAAGTAAAATATCCTATAACCTCTTTGTTACATATACCCTCCCTTGTAAAACTTTTTGGTTGATATAATTGAGATATTTATCAAAACTTATTAATAAAAGCATATTTATAATACTCTAATATGTATTTTTATGGTATAAAAAATAATCTTTTTACTTCAGAAATAAATGGAGATTAATTCCCCAAAGCTAATGAGAAAATTTGGAAAAAGGCATCTGAAAAAAGCTTTTGGAGGGGTGGGAACTAGGAAGTTCCCTGCAGCGCAAATGATCTTTAAGAAGGAAATACTGCTGGGTAGTGTTCATTGTTCAGCGTTAGCGCGAATGTCAATAAAGAATGAAAGACCCATGGTTAGGTTAACAAGCATTCGATTGTAATCAATTGTTTTGAGAAAGCATATTCATGGCGCAGCATTGGTGCCATTTCTCTTGATTGCAAGTGGAGTGAGTGAACTTGGGACCCGGTGATTCTAATTGAGGTTCACTATGTCACTCCAATTGGAAACACTACATTGTGGAAGTCACTTTCATGTCTGTTATATTTCAAACTTGGAGGGTGGAGCCCTCTCCTTTCAACCCAAAACTCTAAGCAAGAGCCATAACATAAATGGGAATTTTTCATACAATACTTTCATGTTCTAATTTTCAATTTTCTTCAATTAATGCAACATGTATTAATTTTATCGAAAACGATGCACATATGCATTTAGAGTTTAGACACCACACATAAGGGGAGCCACATATAGTACAGAGGGGGGAAAAAGAATGATAGATAAAAAAAAAGTTGTGTCAATATGTAAGGTTGTTAGACAGCATAAAGAATCATTAATATAATAAAAAACCAAAATACAAATGTGCCTTGACTGGAAGAAAATCTTACATATTTCATCCCCAAGTATATTGCACATATGGACGCATGTAACATAGAATTTTAATTTATGCCAATTTTTAAATTAGATGGACGATGCTATTGGAGTATGCAAGAACATCTCGTAGTCATGTTATGTGATGGACCATGATCGTATATAGATTATTTATATTTTAGGACACAAGGTGTTTTAAACGAGTGTTTTGAGAGAAGGTTAAACGGAGAATGTACTCTTGGTAGGCATTAGAAGAGGTCCGTATAATACCAAGTAGTACTATTGGGAGAGGAATACGTGGAATTACGTAATTAATGTTGGTAGGTATTAGTTATTGTCTAAGTCATTCTCAACTATATTCAACTATATAGTACTGTTATGGTAGAATTTGCATCCTGTGTGAATGTGAATATTTTACGAGTCGTTGTTGTGCTTTTCTACTAATTTTGCATTCAACTATATATAAGCTTTTCTACTAGGTTTGAATTGGTTTAGTAAAATCTTTTTATACACTATTTATGGCATGAGATTACTGGTGGTGATGATTGAAGCACATTTGTGTTATGATCTCAATGTAAGTTCACTACAAAAAGAAAAAAAAAACAGAAATGAGCATTGCTCCATAATGTAATACTATAATCATGTGATAATTGCAAAATGTAAAGATACTTTTCTCCGGTAACCATGATAATTTACGAAATAAAAAAATGACAAAGTTCAGCTGTCATCTTTCCTCCCTGGTTGGTAATGACATTAATTGGCACCGCTTATCAGTTACGAAATGATGTCTTCTCAATATTTTCTCCACCTGATATTGTCTATTTTTTAAAATTTGATTACATACTTTTCTAAAATTTCTTTTTTCTCTTTCTTACAAACGTATTATAATAAATTATAAATTATTGCAAAAATTAATTAATGTTTTCTTAATTTAAAATATATTTTATTATTAAATTGTATAAACACATCCTTTATTTGATAATTTTTTATGCTAATATAAAATATAAATAAATAATAAGAATATATTAAGAAAATATAATGTTATTGAAATTCAGGCCCAGTCCAAAATGGCAAAATGGGGTCACGTTTCTGGTTGTATACCATTTTATGCATGTACGTGCACACAAACAGAATGTGTCCGCTTGCGTACGTAAATAACACGACTCTTGGATTGACTGGAATTCGGATCATTCACCTCAATTCTGGTTGGACCGCGTTAACTTCACTCTCCTTTTTAAATACCACTTTACAATATTCTCCTTGTTTGTTCTCTCATTATAAAATAACACTTGAGAATATATTTTTATTTTTGTTCTATTCTGTAATGTGTCTTAAAAGAATATTGATAATAAAATAACATAATACTAGCGCGACATAATTCTCTTTTCTAAGAAGGAATGTAACTAAGCAATGTTTATGTGACGTGATTCCCAAAACAGAATCAAGGGACGTTACATTACATGGCAGCGAAATTATCTTGCATAGCTAAAGACCGCAATTGGATTTTTGGAAGGTAGATCAGTATTCTCTTTCCACAGCTAATCTTAATAACACGTAATGATTGGTGTAAATTCTTATTAAGCATTCGGTTAAAAATACGAAAAGAAAAAATTTCTTAAACTATCTTTAGTGTTAGATCTTGAGCAAAGATGTTGAACTTAATATCTGGTCTTCACTAGATCTCCTAATAAAGGAAGTGGAGAGATTTTCAACATGGAGAATGAGTTCTTGTACTAGATCCCTCAAGATCTACACATTATTAAAAAATGAATAAATTTTCTCTCTTCCTAAAATCTCAAATTAAGATCTACCACTAAAAAAAAAAATTAGAAAAATTTTCAGATATCTTTAATCTTCTATGGTACTATAGGATCCACTAAAAAGTGGTCTAATATCTTAATTTAACATTTATCATTAAAGATGCTGTAATAGAAAAAAGATAATGGTGACAAAAAGTAAATATAAATCATGTGAAACAGTAAAACCCGTCTAAGAAGTCAGGGAGAAGGCAAAAAGGTACTAGACCGGAGATGGCCTTAAATATAAGTTATGTTTAAATGGGTGAAATTCAATGAATACATCAATGTACTAATTATGTAAAGTTATTCTGCAAACCATTCTTTATTCAAAAAATAAAATAAAATGAAAAGCATTATTTTTAATTTAAATTACACCTTTAATATTTTAATTAAGTTGAAACAAAGTGAGATTTTTCCTACACCGTAAAAAGTTATGAATGAGATGGCCCGCGGAGATTATTGGAGAAGCACCTGAGATAGAAGAAAGGCATTTACTTTGTTTGTTTGTGTTCTCAAAGGTGAATGAAGGAAAAGGAGGGATGTATAATATACTAGATAGGTAGCTGCTAATGATTAAGAAGGAGAATGAGAATGATAATAATCATATGATATACACACTCCTCAATTCCTCATAGAGTGATATCCCACGGCAAGGGTTAACAAGCCCACGTGCAAATGCAATGAGTCACTCTACTAACCATGGTTCACTCAAAGCAAATTCCAAACCGTAACTAAAATTAAAAACCTCCTCCATTTTTTTAAATAAAAAAAAAAGAAAGAAAAACCCAGCTAGCGTAGCAGCGACACTGACATGTAGACCGTATACATAAACACGCCCAAAACCAAAACCTCCCCGACACAGAAAAAGGCGTAAACCCAGCGTCTCCGCAGGCCGCAGCATATATCGACGCCTTCCATTAACAACACCAACAAAAAACAAAAGCGACCAAAACCTACCCAACACCACCACTGTAACAGTAAGTAGTATACTATTCTCTCTCTCTTTCTTTTCTCTAGTGTGTGTGAGCCTGGTCTGCCATATATAGGGAAAAATACCTAATGCCATGGCAGTGTTTAGTGTTTAGTGTTTAGTCATAAATGTATTTCAACTTTCTTTTGACGATTCTCTGCCACCTTGGTCGCTTCACACCCAAACCCTACAACCAGGCAGTAAATCACAGTAAATTCCTCTTCCTCTTTTCCTTTTTACTGTTCCCTCTCCTCACTCGTCTTTCCCTTAAAACGCAAACGACACGGTTACCGGTGAAGAACACAACAGAAATGCATGCAGCAGTGCAATGAATGAATGAATGTCGTTTTCATTTTGGCTTTGATCGCGAACAAACCGTGTGTGTGATGATGTAGGTGTAGATACTCTAGCTAGCTGGCTTTTGATTGAATAATAGGAATAAGAATGAAATGAAATGAATGCTTGGTTTAATCGTTTTTCTCTTTTTAGGTCTCACACTCTCACCGTAGCCCCGTGACACTGACTTCATTTTCCCTTTCTTCTTTCGTCTTTTTCTCGAATCGACGGCTATTCGTGCCTCGTTGACTCGTTTCTTCACATGATGTGATGTCTTTATATGAATGTGACCCTTCCTTTTTCTTCTTCTTCTGCAGATCTGTGAAAACTAAAAAGACTGTTCTCTTTTTTCTCTCCTTCACCTCTTCCATGCCGTTACTGGTTAGATAGTTCCAACCTCCAACTTCCGAACGACGAGCCGTGTTGTTAGTTTTCATGGAACCGCGTTCGGTTCGGCGAATCGTCGTCTTCGTCACCGTAACCGTCTTCTCCCTCGCACTCCTTGCCGTTTTGACAGGTGCGTGTCTTCGTTCACTTACAATATGTGTTCGTTTCATTTTCTTTGTACAGCAGTAGATGCGAATAGTTGTTAATAATTTTTTTAATTGTTGTGTTTTTTGTACTTTCTTGTGTTGTTAATCGCGTTTGTAGGTTTTGTTGGTGGTGGGACTCTTACCGTAGCCATGGCTGTGTCCGTGACGCGTGGTTCGGAGAAAGGAACCATCGCTGGTTCGCATCGCAAACTTCTTACTAGTGGTAATTTTTTTTTTGTGAATTTTCATTATTAATTTGTGAGTCATTACATGGTTCTTATCATTGGAGAACGATTTTGTGTTCCTTTTTTGAGGTTGCCCCCTTTGTCTTGTTTTGTTTTCTTGAGATTATGCCTTTGTCGTATTTCTTTGTATGTTTTCTCTGAATGGGAAATGACTGCTCAAGATCCTGTAATCTAATCATATCTCATAAGGCCGTGTAACTAAAAAAATTACCCATTAAATTGCAATTTCACTTCAAATTTGGTCACCACAGAATGTTCTTCTTTTCCTCAAGATCGTCAATTTTATTTTTACGGCATGGTTAGATCAGATTACACAAAAGAAAGGACAAATAAATTACTGATAATACTAATAGTGTATTTTTGTTATTCAGTTGGATGAGAAAGGAGAAAAAAAGTACAATTCTAAAAATATTTTTTTTGTCCTTTTCATTGTCCATTTAATAGAAGTTTTTATTTTTATTTTTATTTTTATTTTTCTTTCACACTTTTTCTTCTTCTTAACTCCACCGTAGGGTTGAAAATAATACTTGGCTAGCTAGTAGCTAGCTAGCACTAGCCTTTCGAATAATTGGCTTTTCACCCCGGTTGAACTTGAAAGTTGCTTTTGTGCTTGTTTAGGGTATTGGTTTTTGGTTTGTGCCTTTGTGGAATGTTTCACTTTTTGTATCTTTTTCGTTCATTATAAAAAACCCTCAATAAAAATAATAATAATAATAATGTTTTGTCTCGGTGTGTGTTCCTGCCCCGATGGACGGGTTCTTCTGTTGATCTTGTTTCCTGGTGTCCTATATAGCAGTCTGTCATTTTCCTTTTACTATCAAATAATAAAACAATATGTAGAATTTTGAAAGGACGATTTTGTTTGAAAATTTTGGTGCAGGCAATGGAAATGAAAGAGTGGAACCGAACCGAATATGGGGTGAGAAATGCAGCAAGTCTGATATAGTGATCAACCAAGGCCCCACAGCACCTCTTCCAAGTGGCATTCCAACCTACACAGTAGAGATAATGAACATGTGTGTCAGTGGTTGCGACATCTCTAAAATACACCTCAGATGCGGCTGGTTCAGCTCTGCACGCCTCATCAACCCCAAGCTCTTCAAGCGCATCCGTTACAACGACTGTCTCGTCAATGATGGCAGGCCCTTGATCAACGGTGCGACCATTTCCTTCCAATATGCCAACACCTTCCTCTACCCTCTCTCAGTTTCCTCTGTTGTCTGTGTCTGAATTCTGAAAATCATGATGACACCCTTAATTCTTTTGACTTGTATATACACATATTACTATACTATAGGTATATGATATGAGGGCATCTATCACTTGTGCACGTGATGGGTCTACATTTGAAATTTGATCAGCAGGGGAGTGGCAATGTGTTTTACATTTTTTGATAGTAAGGAAATTGGCAGGAGTGAGGACATGGCTACAAACAAACAAAACCCAATTTGCCTTTGCTGTTTTTTTGCTTATGTTTGTGGTTTTTGGGCATGATGTTATGAAGACGATATACTACTACTTTAAAGTCATTTTCCAATTTCCCGTTTGTGTGAATTCATTAATTGAACTGCACAAGAATCAGCAGGACTTACCTTACCACTGGCTATATATATAAAGTCATTGCATATATTGCATTGTAGCATAGAGGATCTTTAAACATTATTTTTAGGGGGGGAAAGTGGAAGGAAAGAATGCAGGAGTAGTACTGGTCCCCCCTTTGCTCGTTGAAGAATTGGATTATCAGGAAGGGGATCTATGAAAGCATGTATAAGGTGTGATTGCGACCTCACCTCAGGATGTCCGTGATTTGTCATTATGTCAACCACCGAAATTTAGTTCCATTTCTTAACTCAGAACATTCATTCAATATATCATCGTGATGACGCCTAAGACAAGGCCGAATATTAGTTCAACCTTTTAATATTTACAGTTCAATTAATATTACATCAATAGTAGTAGTATTTCTTACCCGTTTTATAAGAAAATAAGTACAAGTACTAAATATTAATTTTATATTATAATTTGTGTTTCTTAATAATAAAAAATAATACTGTAACAAAGTACTGATTTAAGATTATTAAATAATTGGCATTGGTAGGAATTCGATGCTGTCTTTTTCGTCCGGGTGGGGTGGGGGTGGTAATGCCGTGGCGTGTTTTTGGCTTCCAAAAGGATGTTAAAGTCATTGACTTATTAATTGTGATGATAATTCTGTCGCAGCATTAATTATTATAAAGAATCCAAGTTGGATATATTCTTATTAATTTAATGTATGTTACTAATGATTTAGAGAGTTTTATATTAGTGTTTAATCAAATCAATCATAGAGTTCACGGGTACCTAGACGAAAACTCGGATATATCCCTAAAAGCCTTTAACATATTGAAGCATAAGCATTTTGCGAGAGATATTCAATTATCCGGCTTGCGGAATATCTAAATACGAAATATCGCAATATGCGAAAATCTCAAAAGTACTCAATACCCAAGTACTTATAGAAGCAATTATCTACAGTATTTGTCTTATCGACATGGTCGAATACTTGCCTAGGAGCATATCAACAACTTTAAAAGAACAACGCTTAAGGCTTTATTTGGGAGAGAGATTTTGGAGGAGAAGGGAGGGAAGAGAAAGGTTTAGGTAGAGACCTCTCCTTGTTTGAGAGTTTTAATTTTTGAGGAAAAGGATTTGAGGATTTTCAAAACTCCTATGAAATCCTTCAAAACCTTAAAATTATTGTCCCCCCTATTTGGGGATTTTTAAAAGGAAAAGTAACTAAAATTATTATCTTATACCATCAGTGTTAATAAAATTACTATCTTACCCTAGTCAGTATAAAATATAGAATGTATTAATTTTTTAAATAAGAAAAAAATTGTAAAAATTTCTTATTAACTCCCTATTTTCCTCTCTCAATATATTTTTAACTCCCAAACAAGGAGAATGGAACTTCCCTCATTTTCCTCCCTTTCCTTCCCCTCCCTTCCCCTTGAATCTCTTTCCTTCCCTTCCCCTCCTAACTCCCAAACAAAGCCTAAGGTATTCGGCCTAAACATAAAATTATATTTGAACATAGCCAGGTGCTTAGCATAGTACTCGGGTACTTAAACCAGTCGGGTACTTGACCTGACCGAGTACCTGATCACCCAAAGGAAGAAAACCATAGTTAAAAGCATTAAAACATAATTACTTTGTGTAAAGACCATTAAGGTTGTTAAGAGAAACCTTAATGACAATTATTAAAACATTACATAATGACATACCAAGGTCCATAGGCCCAATGGCTCATTAAAATATGTATAAATAATTGTGGGAATATTGAGGTAAGATATTGTTCATTAAAATTAAATACACATTTACTGTTCTGAGTCGATGATCTAACTTGAACGTAAATTATCTTTTGTAGGTATCTCCTTCCCTATGGACCATCAGATGCCAAATACTTAAGAGGAAGCCCAGAAGAAGAAGCATATCCAGAGAAGAGATTACCTATCTACCTTTGTAGAGGTACAAATGATGTCATTTTTTTTAAGGGAACCAGAGGATCCGTAATTTTTTTTTCTTTGAAAAATATATTTTTTAAAGTTTTTTTGTGAGATCGACATGTAATATCTTTTATTTTAATTTTAATTTAAGGAAAGGAATAGTTTTTACATTGTGACTCAAACTTGATTTACAGAGTTTTAAGTTCCTATAATTATTTTTAGAAATTTAAAAATGAATACGGAAATTCTAATAGTATCAAGCTAGTATTTTTATTTTGTAACTAGACTAGATAAAAAAACCGGGATTCTGTAAATTGAATGTACGATTGGGCCTTAGGCCCAGGATGTTGTACGTGGAATGAATTCCAGTCAGTCAAAGTTCTTCTGGCCTTCCTTCATGTCGTAGCCTTAGCTTATCGACGATTGTAATACTGCAATCTATTATTAATTTCTTTATATAAAAAATACACTCAAATAAAAATAAGAATTTATAAAGTATAAACCATTTCCCATTTTCCCCTTGCTTACCTACCAATTTAAAAGGTAGAATTTGACACCTGGGGACAATTGAGGGAAAACACAACTACCTTTCCCTTCTTTTACCTAAGTTTGGTCGTCAGAAAAGAAAAAGAGAAAAATGGAAGGAAATTGATAAGAGAAAAAAGAAAAAGAAAATAGTGAAACTTAAAGATTGTTTGTTAGAAGTGGAAAAAAAAGTAGAATAGAAGAAAAATATTTGAATTAAAAAAGTTTAGTTGGTAAAAAAATAGTACATTTATGAAAATATCATTTTAGTAAAATTTTATTAAATAAAAACAATTATATTCAAGACAAAATTGAGACATCAGTTGATTATAAAAATAATATTTTAGTAAAATTTTTCATTCTTTCACAATTGATTATATCTATTTTAATATTTGGACAAATTACGCTAAGTGAATAAACAGATTATTATTGATTTTTATTGTAGAATTTGGTTGGACATCTTTTGTGGAATTCTCTTTCAATTATTTTTTTTCATCAACAAAAATTCGAGATATTAAGAGAAATAAGTCTAATACTACTCAAACTAATAGCTTTTTAATATTTTTTTTTGTGATTTTGCATATTTCAACATATGTTCTTAATAAACACCATTCAAATGCTCATTTTCATTAAATAAAAATAAATCACATTCAAGATAAATTTGTGACATCAATTAAATAAAAAAGAAAAATTTATAATATTTTTTGACAAATGTCTATACCTATTTTCGTAGTTAAATAAAAAATTAAAATCCAAATAAAAATACTCAGGCCTATGTTTACTCCATGTATTACACTAATAAAAATATAATCATAATAAATTTCAATAGACTTAATATTTTTTAAGACAAATTCTATTGAATTAAAAGTATAATTAATCATCTTCTTCAATTCTAATATGATAATATTTAATATGTTATTAAATATTTTAAAAATTAATAATTATATATATAGAAATACCAAATACTAATATAATTTAAACAACCTGCATAGCACGAGTTTAAAATGTAATTAATTTTTATTTGTAGATTAAAAAATGTAATTCCATGTCGGAAAAAATTAGTGAAGAGTGAAAGACCAGGTGATGGTATTAATGTACTATACAAGATTTTATGTAGGTGTACCGTGATGTCTTGTGTCAGGGAGGAAACAATAGTCACACATTCACACCAAAAACTTAAATTCTAAGTCCGTTTCTCCTTTTTCCCGAAGAACATGGCCGAAATTGCTGTCTCCAATATTGCTGCATCACTGCTAGGGAAGCTTGCTTCTCTCGTTTATGAAGAAGCTTCTCTGGCCTATGATGTGTATGAGGATCTGCAAGGGATCAAAGACTCTGTGTCAATTGTCAATGGTGTACTGTTGGGTGCTGAGGAGAAGAAGGAGCAAAGGCAAGGGCTGCGGGAATGGCTGAGGCAGATTCAAAACGTCTGCTACGATGCTGAAGATGTGTTGGATGAATTCGAGTGCCAAAAGTTGCGAAAGCAAGTTGTCAAAGCTTCAGGCAGCACCGGCATGAAGGTAGGATACTTCTTTTCTTCGTTAAATTCTCTTGTTTTCCGTCTTAGGATGACTCGTCGAATCAAAGATGTTAGGGAGAGATTGGATAAGATAGCAGCTGATGGAAACAAGTTTGGTCTTGAGAGGATTGGTGGTGATCATAGACTTGTGCTAAGGAGAGAAATGACTCATTCCTATGTTGATGCTTCAGGGGTGATAGGAAGGGAAAATGATAGGGAAGAAATTATCAAGCTTTTGATGCAACCTCACCCTCATGGTGATGGTGATGGAGATAAAAGTCTTTGTGTTATTCCCATAGTGGGTATTGGAGGCTTGGGTAAGACCACACTTGCAAAGTTTGTCTTCAATGATAAGAGGATGGATGAACTTTTCCAATTGAAGATGTGGGTGTGTGTTTCTGATGATTTTGACATTAGGCAGATAATTATTAAAATCATCAATTCTGCTGCTTATGCTTCAGCTCCAGCTATTGCTCCCCAAGAAAACATTAGCAGCTTAGATATTGAGCAGCTACAAAGTCGTCTAAGATATAAGCTTTCGGGTCAGAAATTTTTACTAGTCTTAGATGATACGTGGAATGATGATCGGGCAAAATGGATAGAGTTGAAAGATTTAATAAAAGTTGGTGCAGCAGGAAGCAAAATCATAGTCACAACGCGATGTAACTCAGTTGCTTCAATGATTGGCACTGTTCCCTCTTACATTTTAGAAGGTCTTTCCATGAAGAATTGTTTATCTCTGTTTGTCAAATGGGCATTTAAGGAAGGCGAAGAAAAAAAATATCCAAATCTAGTGGAGATCGGAAAAGAAATTGTGAAAAAATGCCGAGGGGTTCCATTAGCCGTGCGAACTCTAGGAAGTTCCTTGTTCTTAAATTTTGATTTAGAAAGGTGGGAATTTGTAAGAGACAATGAGATATGGAACTTACAACAAAAGAAGGATGATATTTTACCTGCCCTTAAGTTGAGCTATGATCAAATGCCATCCTATTTGAGGCACTGTTTTGCGTTCTTTTCTCTTTATCCTAAAGATTTTGGCTTTACCGGTGCTCATATTGCTATTCTTTGGGCAGCACTTGGATTGCTTCGATCTCCAGTTGGAAGCCAAAAGATGGAGAACATTGCAAGACAATATGTAAATGAGTTGCACTCAAGATCATTTCTTGAGGATTTTGTGGATTTTGGTCACTTCTACTATTTCAAAGTACATGATTTGCTACATGATCTTGCCTTGTATGTTTCCAAAGGAGAGCTTCTAGTGCTAAACTCCCGGACACGAAACATACCTGAGCAAGTAAGGCATCTATCAGTTGTTGAAAATGATTCTCTTAGCCATGTTGTCTTTCCCAAGTCCAGAAGGGTGAGAACTATATTATTTCCCATCTATGGAATGGGTGCTGAGAGTAAAAATCTTTTGGACACATGGATAAAGAGATACAAATACTTACGGGTTTTAGATTTAAGTGATTCCTCTGTTGAGACTCTACCTAATTCAATTGCTAAATTGCAGCATCTGCGAGCTCTTCATCTTACAAATAACTGCAAAATAAAAAGACTTCCTCATTCTATATGCAAACTCCTGAACTTGCAGTACTTGTCACTCAGAGGATGCATTGAACTTGAAACATTGCCTAAAGGATTAGGGATGTTAATCAACCTTCGAAAATTGTATATAACCACGAAACAATCTATTCTCTCAGAGGATGATTTTGCAAGTTTGAGCAATCTTCAAACCTTGAGTTTTGAATATTGTGACAATTTGAAGTTTTTGTTCAGAGGGGCACAACTCACTTATCTTGAAGTTTTGCTCATTCAATCATGTGGGAGCCTAGAGTCCTTACCTCTTCATATTCTCCCTAAACTAGAGGTTCTGTTTGTAATACGGTGTGAGATGCTAAATCTGTCATTGAACTATGAAAGCCCAATCCCAAGATTCAGGATGAGGCTTCTGCATCTTGAGCATTGTCCAAGGCAACAGACATTGCCTCAATGGATTCAAGGAGCTGCTGACACTTTGCAGACACTGTTAATTTTAAACTTTCCCAGTCTAGAGTTTCTTCCTAAGTGGCTGACAACAATGACTCATCTTAAGATACTCCATATTTTAAACTGTCCTCAATTGTTGTATCTTCCAAGTGACATGCTTCGCCTCACTGCCCTTGAAAGATTGATCATAGATGCTTGTCCTGAATTGTGTCGAAAGTGTCAGCCCCAATTTGGTGAGTACTGGTCCTTAATAGCTCACATCAAACACCTTTCGATTGGAGAAACAAAAGCAAGGCAACAACTTTTCCGAATACAGTCGCAGCTGTGGTTGAGATTGCGTGATTAGTAAAACTTGAAATCTTGCACAGCCAAGGAGACCACAGTTTAAGACCTTTCGTATGGATCAAGATTCAAGAGGAGAAATCAACGGTTCACCGTTTTTAAAGCCATTCTTATTAGGTATTTGCATTTCTAACGTTGGTCTCTCTTATTAGGTAGTTTGGGAAAGAAAAAACATTTTTTTTACTTGTATTTGTAGTTGTACTATGCCTATCAATTGCTTGTTACTTACTAGAAATAATTACTCGTTATATCTTACTCAGCTTGCTTGATAATAAGGTTTGAAACGATTCATGTTCTGAAGTTATTTCATAATTGCTTGCTTGAAAATAAGAAAGTTTTGTCATATGATATTATTATCCATTACGTTTTGATTGATCTTTTCCTTTGGTCCACATCTCAGTTTACTTAAAAGTGTTTACATGTTCTTTTTTATGTAATTTGAAATTATCCATATTTTGACATTGTATTAAAGAATGTTGCCACGTGAATTGAAATGTAGGTATCATGGCTCATGAGAATTGTATGCCAAGAAGTTTTATGACTCAAAGTCCGAAAGGTGTCGTATAGATTCTTGGTAATTTGCTAGAATAATAGGTTTGGTGCCTTGCCATATCTGGCCTAGGTAGTTTCTTTCTTTTTTATTTTTATTTTATTTGCATAGTAATAGTTAAGTAACATGGTTTGTTCTGAATGTCTGTTCAAAATACTGATAAATGCTAGTGGATCATGCTACTTTATGACTCAATATGGGTTTATACATATACAACTGTAATTATATATGTTTAGTATATGGTACACTTTCTTTCTGAGATTGTTTCTGCTAGCGTTTTGTTTTTTAATTCCAAAATCTTCACAAGAATGTTTGAGTTAAATCCTTTGCTGTTTGCAGATTCTCCGAGTTCATGTTCTTGTAATTTGTTTTCTGACTTGTTTTTTTTTCTTTTTGTTTTGCTGTTTGTTCTTTAGTTGGGTTTGGACAATAGGGTATCTGGCTTGTAGTGTCGAGGAGAGTGGAAATCGCGTGGATGAAAAATGAAAAATGGGATTGAAAACCGCATTGACGATGATTCAAAGTTGTGAATGACCAATTTTACATGGTTAAAATTTAACTGATTTAGAAGCTTTTAACATTCTACATTGGCAGGATCAACATCTTTTAATTTGTTTTTTTCTTAAACAACATCTTCTAAGTTTTAACTAATGTTAAATGTGCTCCCTGTATAGGTGGGGGGAAATGGGGTTGTGACTTGCAAAAATGACGATGCTATCAGTATCATACCTTCTCTCTCTGTTTCGAGTAACTTACTTTATTTTGGATTGAATATGTAAGTTTCAGAAAATATAACAACTTTTGTTTGTAGTCATTGTATATTTTTGTTTTATGATTTGTTACCTAGTCATTACTTATTTTGGCCCTCACCTTGACGCTAGAAACTAAAAATAGAAATCACTATATTTTGCAACGACAATACCTTATGAAAATAGCCTATGATGTGTCCATAATTTGTGTTTTGGGATATTTGAATAAGATTTTAATAACTTATGAAGGGAAAGATTATTTCTAGAGATTTCAGCAATATTTGGGTAAAAAAAATTATTTGCAAAATAAGTTATGTGTTTGGAACAACAATTAAAATTTGTAAAAAGCCTTTTTCTTTTGAAAAATATATTGTTTTCTTGAATCTAAATTTTGTAGCTTATGATTATTTTTCAACAACTTTCTTTTTATTTTAGCTCTTAAAAGCTTATTTTTTTTTCATCCATACAAAATTAATTATCTTAAAATCACTTTTCAACAAATTTACTCTAATTTTGATGAGGATAATAATAATAATAAAAAAATTATATATATAATTGATTATTTAAATATTTAGGTTAAAAGTGATGTTGACGAAGATGTTGAATTTATTATTTAAATAATATAGATTTTGTAATTGTCTCAAACACACTCATATGAAAACAATTTAATTTTGTTTTTCTCTTCTACCACAAAAGCAAATTTAACATGAGTACTTATATTATATGATGTGCACTTATTTAAGGGTTTCTACTGCTATCTCTTTCGTGGTCGCCAATGGCGAAATTCATGGCGGAGAAAAACAACTTTACAGTGGTGGTGTGATGATCTGTTGTTTCTTGTATCTTTTAGTTGCATTTTGTTGCAGGTTTTGGTGATGGACTTTTGGAGTAGACAGTGGTGTTAGGTTTATGATGAGGAAGCTAAACAATTTTTGGTAATTTTAAATCGGTAGAAAACAATTTATAAGCTATATATATGCCTTCAGTGAAACAATTATTGGCAATCCTAAAAATGGCATTTTGAATTTTTTTAACGTATGATGTTAGCTTGTTACAAAAAAATCATTTTGACTCTGTTTAAAAGTAGACTTAAATATATTTTTTATGTAATTTAATGATTTTTAAATTTTTATTCTTATATTTTTATTTTATTTTAATCCTTATAAATTATATTTATTTTATTTTTCAGTCCATTCTCTCAAATGAGGCTACCTAGTGAGGGGAGATTAATGAAATTTTCACCCAAACATTAAAAAAAAAAAAAATTACCAAAACATACATATTATAATTTTATTTACCAAAACATATATGTTTAATATACATAGTGTAAATTCGGTTAGAGGAACCCGAATTTACATTGTAATTTTTTAAAAAATTTCAAAATCCAGATAAGAATTCGGGTTCCCCAACCCAAATTCTAAACTACCTTTTTTTAAGATAATAATAAATAAATAAAGAATTTAATTTAGAAATAATAAAATTAAAGAATATAAATAAGAAAAAATTAATTCTAAGAAGTATTTAAATACGTGTACGTGTATATATTAATAATTTAATGTTTTTTTTTGTTTTATGTTATTTTTTAAGATTTGTAATAAAATTATATAATACACAAAATAATAATTTAATGTTTATATTTGTTTAAGTTATGATAAATAAGGTTGATTATTCACTGTAAAAAAAATAAGAAAAATTAATTAATACATACAACTATATTATACTGAAAAAAATAAAATAAAAAAGGAAAGTAATTAAAACAAATTAAATTGATTAAAAAGACCGTTATGTTTGGGTGAAAAATTCGGAGATTAATCGGGTATCATACTCACCAAGTTAAAACGACACAGCATGCAAACGCGTTCGCAATCCAAAAGAAAACGACGTCGTTAAATATATTGGTCAGGGCGACGCTGTGAGGACTGTCGTTTTGGCAGCCACTACCTTCGAAATTGCAATCTTCTTGGCTTAGATGTGGAGTGAGTGAAGCGGGAATATGAAGAGAAAGAGAGAAGGCAAAGAGGGCATGGATAATATCGTGTGGCAGACTCCAGCGAATCCCCCTCACCCTAACGATTACGTCTTTCGAAACGGTAACATCTATTATCGTTAATCGTAGGTGTTCCACACATTCCAGTGATAATGTCGTGCCGTGAAAATGTAACCGCTGTTTTATTTTCGGTTGTTGGAATTTGTGCAGGGATTCGATACGTTAGACCATACTACTTCGAATTCATCGCTCATGTTAGTTAATTTTTTATTTTTGTTTTAAATTCTCTCTCCTTCATGTGATGTCAAAACCCTGATTAAACCCTAGAAACGGTCAATTTGTTGTTGAAGGTTAAAAATCGGTGGGCAGGGAAAACCATCGTGGATTTATTCGCTGAGGAATTCAAAGGTCGACCTTATGAGTATTATGTAAGAATCACGCCTATTCATATATGTTTGATTGCTTTTCTAATTGTAAGCTTCGGTCATTTTAAGTGATTAAGGTAGTGAAAGTTGCTAATTGTTATGGTTCCCAGATGGGTTCGGTACCCTTTGTGAGCTATGAAGCACGAACACCTCTCTTGTTCGAAGGTGGCTGTGTTGGACACATTTCCGACACTGACACACCCCGACACTTGTCCGACACTTCTTATTAGGTGTCTAATTTGAAAATTATTTTTTGTTGGCTTGAACACTTAAACTGTCATTTTCACACAACTCATACACTTGAAAAAACATAGAAGGTTGGTTTACAAAGATGAATATACCATCAATTTTGATATTTTGTAAGTTTTTTTAGTTACTCATATTTCATTTAATTAGAGTCTCTTTGTTTGTGTGTGTGTGTGTATGCAGTGTCTCTATGTCCTAGATTTTATACATTAGCCATGTCGAAGTGTCCATGTCAGAGTCCATGCTTCATAGTTTGTGAGTCGTCAATAATTTATTGAATATTATCACCAACCAATTAAATGCACTGTGGGTACCGTACCTATAAGAAAAGGATGGGTACCAGAGTAATGTCCTGTGATGGTTATTATTATTATTATTTGCAATAGATGGTTTTAACACTTTTTTAAACAAATGCCATCACTGACTTACACCACTTTCTTGTTGAGTTGAGCTCAGTGAACTTAATGTTGCCCCAGAGTTTAGTTAATTGATGGTTTATGTTTAACATTGTAGGTTAGTGCAGTGAAATGTGGAAGGATTCAAGTGGAGGGTGAGATGGTACCGGTTTCATACATAGTTAAATCATCTCAAAAGATAAGCCATTTTGTACACAGGTTTGCTTTTAAACTCTATGCTTCCATTTTAAGGATTTGGTAAACCTTGCAACTGATGCCTCTGAGGTTTCAGGCATGAACCACCTGTGATGGCTTTTGAGGTTCCTGTTCTTCAAAAAGATATGGATGTACTAACTGTTTGTAAGCCAGCATCTGTCCCTGTAAGTATGCATTAACAAGTGGACTAATGTAGTGCCTATGTTAGAAAGCTGTCATGTTAAGTGGCCAATGAAGTGCCTGACAGGATAGGTCATAGGGATTGTATTGCTTTGATAATTGCTACCACATCACAGACCAACTATCCTAAAAGCTTATTAGGTGAAGACATAAATGGTTTTATATTAGATTTCTCACAACTCATTCTCATCCTCATTTCTAGCTGTTTCATAAATTTTATTTTTGTCATGAGGTGAACAGTGAACTATATTTGCTATTCATATTATGCTTTCTTCTGAATTTATACAACCAATATAAATTCTTGTCTGGACCTTCTATGGATATGTAATTTTGGATTGGGTTCTCAATTAATGTAGCATCTGCTGAAGTAGAAGACTATAATCATAATTCTAATTGTTTATTTGTTAAACTCAATGATATTAACCACTGATGCTTTTATGTCATTTAAATTATTTTCTTCAGTTCTATGAAAAGAAGTCCCTAATTTTAAATGAATTTTCTATTAAATACCTAACTAATGGTGATATATTAATGATAGTTTGCTCTAAATTTCATATATGCTAAAGCTGTGAATTTTAGTAGGTGCACCCATGCGGTCAATATCGTAAGAACACTGTTGTTGGCATTCTTCAAGCTGAGCATGGGCTGGTGCCTCTATTTCGTATCCAAAAATGCCTTTTGGAAATACATTTTGTAATCGTCATAAAGATTAATGTCATATGCTGATAAAGTTTACAATTCCCAATTAGCGTAAAATATAGCTTCTTTCTTGCCCTTGATATTTTTTCATACCCTTATCTCAGTCTCACAGTCTATCCATTTTATACTTCCATTTGTCCTTTATCTCTTAAAGTTTATCCATATTGTATTTGCATTTTTACCTTGACATGAACATCTCAGCTGTTCATCGACTGGATCGCCTTGTCTCAGGACTTCTTATTTTGGCCAGAAATGCTGCAAAAGCTGACATTTTTAGGCAACAGGTGAGTTTAGGAAGGGATATTCCTTTTGCTCTTCACTCTTTTATTTTCTTATAATATTTAATCTTTAATATTAAATAAAGGTGAATCTGTTTGATTTTAAAATTTAAATGACATATATATATATTTTTTTATCAGCAGAAGTATGATTATATTATATATAATATTAGATTCAGTACAAGTGGTACTGTCGTATATACAACCTAGCAACATAATATGCAGAGCTATGGTGTCCTAAACTCCTAATACAGGCTATATACAGCAAGAATTAGGCAACCATAGATCTGACTGTAAGCTAGGCACCCAACCACAATATTTATAAGCTAATCCCCCCGAGCACAAAACCCATCCTTGATGTTGCTGCACCAGGAGTGGAACAGAATGTCAAATCCTTTTTCCAAATCCTATTCCTATGGTGCCAAATACACCATGTCAGAGAGATCCACCAAGTCTGCCATTGCTGTAACCTAATACCATTAAGATTTAAATGACATATCTAATGAGCAAGTTTGTTCATTACTTCATTTTGCTTAAGCCTTTGAGCTGTCTAGCTCATTGACATTTTAAATATAAATATTTTTAATAAAGTAGTTTTTTAAACTAAATAAAGGAGGTTCCATTGTTTGTTTAATTATAATATTGTGACTGAAAAGTTTCACAAAAAATAAAAAATGAGGTATATTCAGTTGGTACTATTCAGTATTAACTCATTACTATGAATTTATTAAAGATAATTTATTTGCCTTCTTTTGGCACTTAAGTTCAATTTCTTGTTCCATGCTATCAATATCTTGACGTGCTTATAACAGACAGAATTTATTTTGTTTGATGTACAATGCCTATATGACTATACCTATTTATAGATATTTTTTATACATTGTAACTATATAATTTGATTGTTACAGATAGAAGCTGGCTTAGTCCACAAACAGTATATAGCAAAAGTAGATGGAAAATTTCCTGAGGATGAGGTATCTTTTATATGGTCTGGAGACGATATGTTATACATACCTATACTTGATATTTATTGCTCTTTCCTCCCATTTTGTTTGACGTTTAAGGTTTCAGCACATGAATTAAGAAATGCTATTAATATTTAGATTTCATAAAAATTATTATGCTATTTCCTAATATATCCCTCCTCTTTCATATTAATTTGATTTTCTCTCATATATATATATGTATATCTATTTTCTCAGTCCATAATAAATGGTTAAGGATATAATAAGAAAAAAGTATTTAATGCTTCATTGATATTGTAAAATGATTTTCAAAATGGAACATTTTTTTCTTGCTAAAATGTCAAATAAAATGGGACTGAGGGAGTATATTGAAGAAAATCCCTGCAATTATTTCATATATGATAACAATGTCAAATCATTAATTTTCTTCTTTTGGTTAACATAGTTTGGTATTATTAGAGGGTGAACCTTGGTGCAACTGTAAGATTGCTGTCTTCTTACCTGGAGGTCGCAAATTCAAATACTGAAAATAGTCTCTCTGTATGTGGGGTTAAGGCTAACATGCATCTATTCTTCCCAAACTCTACCAAGTTGGAGCATTGTGTACTGAGTTGTCCTTTTTATAGTATGGCATCGTTAGGGCTATTTACTGACTATCTTTTCTTGGGCATCCTTAAAGGTTACATACTTACATTGACATTTGAAGAACATAATGTGAAGTTTCCTTTTTCTAGCCAGTTCAGCATTTGGAATGGTAGGTTCATAATCACAAACTAAAGGAAAAGTAATTAAAAGCTTGAATTTAGCTTGCCTACATAAGTCACTAACAAAATTTGCACATTTTGAAATTTGTACTTCATTTGATTTTAAGATATTGTGGACATGTTGGTTTCTATTCCTGCCTTTTGGGTTTCCGACATAGTTTTGCAAATTGCAATTCTAGATCAATTTTCAAGCAAGCAAAAACTATATAATTTAATGGGATCCAAGTATTTTCACAACAACTTTAAAAAGAAAAATAAAATGAGTTGGGAATATTAGTTTGCAATCAATTTAGAACAACTTGCTCAGCTTCACCCATGAATGCTTAAAAACATCTCAAATTGTAGAAACCATGGAGTGACATGATACCAGTGTATTATGGTTCATATTTCATAACAAGGTTTGCTTATAATCATAAGGATGATATATTTGCTACTTAAAGAAGTTTCTCACACCTGTTTGCTTGGAGTAAGTTGTTACTTTGTGAATGTGTTGAGAAATGCTGTTACGTACTATTGCACATAGAAACATCCTACATTAATATATAACTGTCATATTGACAAAACTGAGCAAGCAGTTGAGCTTCTGAGTAGATCTGTTTGAGATGCATAAATTACTCACTTATAAGAAGCTTTGGTCACTTAGGTGTCAGAGTTTTAGATAAGGGATGTGACTAAATAAGTGGATGCAGGTAACTGCAGTGTAGCATATGAAGAAGCAATGGTTTTGGCAAGCAAAGTTGTTTATTGTGAAGTTGGTAAAAGCAGTGCAGTATTGCTGTTCATTATAAGATTACCATTGCTGGAAAGTGCTAATTCCAATATTGCCACAATGGGATTGGCTGTGCTGGAAATGTTATTTTTGAAAAGTATGAAACATACTTGGTTTGAGTTAAAGAAGTTGATGTTAACTATTAAGTTATTTTTCTAAATCTGAAAACAAGAAGCAACAACCAATTCCAAACAGGCCATGGTTAACTAAAATTTCTGTCTGAGATGTCTAGTCATTTTTTATTTTTTTTGTATTTGAGTGAACTTTCATTTGCATAATATGTTGATTTTATCTATAAATAATTAAGTGCAATTCTGTTTAAGATTGTGATACTTTTCTCATTTGACCAAGTTTTTACTTTTTAGGTAATTGTTGATGCCAATATAGACTATAATGCAAGAGAAGGAAGGAGCACAGCAGAGGTGAGGCCTTTGGTTCCTATTGTTATTTAGTTTTTGGGTGCATTTAGTTTGTTTTTTGTATTCATTTTCAGTTAATATGTTTTCACTAATAATTATAAAAATGTCACTTTGTTGTAAACCTGTTTCCTATATTCAAGAATTTGCAAAGGAAAAACGATGAAACCTTATCTTCATCATTTCCTTTGCAAATTCTCAAAAGCAGGAAAAAAGTGCTATATTTATAGTTGTAACTTATAATATTAGTGCATTGAAGGAAAAATACCTTTATGATGTAGCTATTTTTTAGAAGCTACTTTTTTTTAGCTTCTAAGAAAAATGCTTAAGCAACTTCTTGTTTTTGGATGATTTTGCATTTTTTTTTTATAAATATAGTCTATTTTTAAGCATTTAATTTTTTTTCCTCTATAACCTTCATGTGGTTGATTAACAACTAATTAGGACTGATATAGAAGCCTTCCTTCAAGTTCTTAAGTACTTTTTAAGCCTTAAAATCAGCCATGTAATCAGTCAACACTTGTGCTCATTTAACTCATGTTACTCGTTTGGAAAAATCAGCTTTTCAACTTTAAATATGGCATAACAAAACTTCAGATGAAATAAATTGTCAGATGCCTTTTAATATCATTGCCAAGATTTTCACATACTTTTTGAGGGTGAGCCCTAACACAACAGTAAGGTTGTGCCTTAGTGTGATTTGTTGGTCATGTGCTCAAATCCAGAAGCAATCCCTTTACATATATGCTAGGGGAAGGCTTTATACAGTAGCGCTCCCCCATAACTTTACATATGAGAATTCCTGCCTTTTGGCACTGGGGTACATTAGTTTTTTATGCACATTGCGTTTATCACAGTTCAAAATATATATCTCGGAATCAGAGCAATAGGTTACAGAATTAAACTTGAAGGCAATTATATATTCCAACTTAACAAGGTTAGCATTATAAAAGACATAAATAGAACCAACACCTGGGTTCCTTTGTCTTTGCTAAATGATCCAATGTGTAAAACTTTGAGAGGCATATGACAGCACAGCCAAAACAAGCCAACTTTGGTGATTATATTGGCAATTCTAATTTTAAAATGTTTCAGTAGTAGCTGACATTGTAGGAAGAAAAAGGATGTTGATACTTTTGTTCTTGATAAGTGAGAAGACCAGTAGTATCACGTGGGATATATCTGAATGAATATGTCTTTGTAAATGAAGGTCAGAGGCTCTGCAAAGGGGAAGGCTGCCTCTACAAAATTTACTCGGATTAGTACTAATGGAACTCAAAGTATTGTTTTATGTGAACCAATCACTGGCCGTACTCATCAGGTAAGGAAAATGTTGGCTGTTTTGGATTGATTGTTTCTTGTCATTAAAAAATTCGGCTGCATATTTGAATGATTTCTATTTTTATATATATATTTTTTCGTTTGATGAAGACGATGCTTTTGATCTTAATAGAATGCTACCTATATGTCTGATATTTGGTTTAAACATTGCTATCTTTGTTAGCCTCACTCCCTGCAGAAAAAATATACTATTATCTATCCATCTTCAATGTGTTATTTTGAGGCTGAGATCTAGCATTAGATATTAATACCATGTGGTCTATTCACTGACACATGCATAGCATGGAAGTGATGTGCCACAACAGTTAGTGACAGCACATTTTAAAGTACGTCACTTGCTAGCCATGTGGTCACTGAATAGGCAATACAGGAAATGGGATTAAAACCACAGATTCAGTTGAAAATCTTAAGTCAACTATGACCAAAGACTTCCTGCACTTTATCTTTGTCCAATTGATTATAATTTAGATATGGTGCTAACAGATACTCACCTCTGGTGTAGATACGCGTTCATTTACAGTATTCAGGGCACCCAATAGCCAATGACATGCTGTACATCTCAGAACAAACTGTTGATCGATCTGTTAAAGGGTTGAGTGCTGATAGATCAGCTTGCATATCCGATGTTTCACTGACATCAAATTTTAATGAAAAATTGCTCAATGAATGCGAAGAAAATTCCAATGGAGACTTTGGCATCGATCCCATGTGTACAAATTGTCCAAATTTGGCTCCCAAAGGGTAAGTAACTCATTATCTTAGGAAACAAATTTGCTGCTTGTTTGTATAGTAAATTTTAAAAACACAAGATGCATGGATGAAGAAAGTTAAGAGTAGATTTTCTTCTACTCAATTTTTTTGCAGCTGTCTAAATTCTAAAGTAAAATGGGCTTCATAATTATTTTGTTTTGACTTTTGAGGGTAGATTTTCTTGTGGTCAAGCCTTTTCATTATTGCATCACAGGTGACCATAATTAGAGAAAAATAAAACAGATCTTTATGATTCAATGCTGCATAAAAAATGCGACGGGATTTACAGTTTATCTGCTGTGATATCAGGACATGAGGAAATTAGAATTAGGTTAAAAATTATTTGACGAATTGGAGCTTAAAGTTGCTGATAGTCGTTCATCTTTGCTTGCTTGTGTTTTTGTAGAAAAAAGCTCTTTCTGCATGAATGACATTGCAGATGCCATTGTTGATCTAAATAAATGTTTATTATCTGTTTGGTGCAAAAAATTGACCATTACGAGACATAGTTAAAGTGCATTTATACTTCTGTCTTGATTTTGTTTTTGTGATTTTTCTTCTTATTTGTAATATGTGGAAACCTCTCTTTTGTTTTATTCTCGATTTATCATTGGGTTCATCTACCACCGACCCCAATTAATTTGGGTTAAAGGTGCTGTTGATGTTGATGTTGATTTGTAATATGTGGAAACATAGTTAGTTTTTTTTTTTTTTTTTTTTTAATATATCAAACGTTCGGTGACTTGAAACATGTAATTTCTGAGGATTCTTTTCTGCCTAGTAATTATCCTTGTGGTTTAAAGTCTCGGATAGCTTGACCACTAAATTTGCTTCTCTCGGGATTTTATAATTGCAGATATGATAGTGATGAAGAAGGTCTATGGCTACATTGTGTTCGTTACTCTGGACCTGGATGGACGTACGAGTGTCCATATCCTGATTGGGCAACACTTGGCTAGACAACTTGATATATTTCAGCTAACATTTCAAACAAATATACAACGGCATGTTATCTGAGATTTCCATTTGAGTTTTGATGGTTAGTGAAAAGTTATTTAATCTTTTGCTATATTCAGGGACACGGATTGTAATGATCAATTATAATAATAATAATTATTATTATTTGGTTCACGTAGGGGGGAAGGACGTAGAATAAACAACAGAGGTATTCTATTTTAAGATGACTAAATATTTTGTTAGTGCATATGTACTTAACCTTTTTGGACAAAACATGTGTTATTAAACAAACTTGAATGCTTTGCATTTACCCACAGTGTGAGTGGAACTTAGCCAAGTTTATTAAGTTAAGACGTATGTTTTAACGGCTGTCTGGACTCTCAAGTATGAACCGATTTCGAAAATTAAGTTGAGTGTTTTAATGATTATCTTTTATTTATTTGCATTTTGTGAAAATTGTCGTTACCTTTTTTGTTTACTAGTATATTATATATATAATGTCATTCAGAAAAATGGACGCAGCAATAGATCTAATATTTCGGCAACAAGCATTATTGCTTTAAAATTCTAATCAGGAAGTTGTTTTACAGTTCTTTGGGATTACATGGTATAGTTTTCTGTAAAGTTTAATTGCATTTTTATTACCTCTATTATGATTAATGTGTGATAAAAGTCTTTTAATATTTTTTTGAATTAAATCAAAGTTTTTAATTATTACAATAAAGTCTTGTTAGTTTCACTTTATATAAAACCATCAATTCCTTGCTCGTTTCACCTTAAACAATTGAGGGTTTAGAAAAAAAAATGGGATATGAAATGATATGAAAGATTCAAGAGTTGGAAATTTGAAGGATCTTAGAGTATGTGACCAAGGCTTCAAAGGAAAATCTTTGGGAATTTATAAATGATCGATTAATTGGTGATAATTGTATTCCATTTAAGTTTTTATTTTCTTTAAATCTAGGATTGATTAATTAGTGACAGTTGAATTAAAATTTTATGAATTTGACGGAAAATTGTGTATAAATGTGACATTTTTTCTTTCTCATAAGACGGAGATCAAAATCGTTACAGGGAAGTCTATGCGGGAATTGGAATTTGATCCCTACAAAATCAGCCCATAAAGGAAAAGTATAATTAGGTGCTAACGCATCAGCAACGGAATTTTATGGTGAAAGCCGTTTTACATTGTATATTTTTAATTCTGTCTGAATTAAATTGGAGAAACTTTCAAGTCATGGTTTGATGGGTATTTTAAAATTGACTTAAATTTTTTAAACAAGTAGCTTGCTTGTTTTTCAAGAAGAAATATGATTCAAGAAGAGATGAACAATATTCTCTTTGATTGAATAATTGACATAATTCCTTGTTTAAAGAAACAATCTACTTTCTTTAGTATTTGTTTTTCATAAACAACAAACATGAAATAATAAATAGTCTTTTACAATGATTTCAAATAGTTATCTCGAGTTCAATTTGATTGGTATTTATTTCATCTTAAAAAATCAATTGCTTTATAAAACTTGTTTTCGTTTCAATTTGTTTATTGCTATAAGCCTATAAACCATCAAGAAAACATGATTGCTTATGATTTTTTTAAATTTTATCTTTATCTTTAAGTATTTTTAATAGGAGAGAAAATATTAATAGAGTAATAATACTTTGAATATTATAATGATGAGTAATAGTAAAGATGCTTCCACATTTTTTTAAAATTTGAATCTCAATGTTGTACAGTGTTTTAACCGCATATATTTTGAAAGCGTAATACATTTTAATTTTATGAAAATGTCACTTACAATTTTGATTTTCTTTCACTAATTCCAATTATTTCGTAATCACAGTTAAAGTAGGTATTATTATTTTTGTTAATGTTTAGTTTTATTTAATTATATTTTATTAATTTCTCATGTCAAGTTTGTCAAAACTTGAATTGATTGAAGTCACAATACTAAAACTTGAATTCATTGATTGAAGTCCCAAAGTCTTTGCCGTAGGAAATAAAACTTGAATTCATTTCCACCTTCAGACCAGAAAGTCCAAAGTCTTTGCATTCATATTGAGCCATTGCACGACAAATTGACAACTGTATTATACTAAGTACGCTGTTTGTTTGCAACAAATTTTGGTCAGGGATCAATGTGATAGCAAAAACGAATGCTAGTGTCTCTGTGCGCAAGCTGTATATAGTAGAAACAAATTCATTAATTAGTGATATATGCCTGAGACCAAATTTTCATTTGAGGATTCTTTTTTTTATGTTCGGTATTTATTTTTTGTACTCAACAAAATGAAATCTAATCATGCAATAATCATTAAGCATCCACATTAGTGCGTTCTGTTCAAATCTTCAATTAATATCTTGCTTGATACGATAGGACATGTGCATCTCGAGGATATCTGATATCCCAAAATTAACAAGGTTTCATTAGATTTGTTAAGGATTGAGTGAAAAACTAATGATGGGCTCACTTTCAATTTAAAGTAGATCAAATTTATAAAGACACCTAACTTGAGACTAAGAAGGTACGTAGCACGTGCCATTGGTTCACTTCCTGTGAACTAACAAATTACTTTTAGCTGATTAAAAAAAGAAAATACTTTTAGGAACACAAATCTTTGATCGTTGATGTGTCATAACACAAAACGAGTTGAACAGAACCCACAAATCTCTTGTCACGGTAACAGTGTACGGCATAAGACAGAATAGGTAGGAACAATAGTAAGATATGGTTTCTTTTAAAAAAAATATAAAATAAAAGATAAAATAGTAAGATATGGTTGAATTAAAGCATGAGGTAAGCTAGGCCCGCCCCAAAGTTTATGCATGCCACATGGTATAACGCTAGTCCTTGAAAAATCAAATCAATTACCAAAATCATATATATCTAGGACACCATTATGAGGCAATGATTGGCACAGAGTTAAGGTTAGCCACTAGAAAACATTAAAAAGCAAAAAAATGTAATTATGTATTATATCTTAGGCCTAAGTGGCAGCCCCATGCCCATATGTTAAAGAACAACGATATTTCATTTCATTGACGTAATTGAATAGAAACAGATAAAGCATTAGAAGAAGACGGGTTTGATAGATGACATAGACGGTAAGGGAGGGTTTTAAGGAGCTTTTAAAGTCTTCCAAAACAAAGTGGTTTGTTACATCACCCTTATCTCGGTTTGTAAGATTATGGAGCACGGGAAAAAACCACACCTAACCCTGTTAATATTTTTTGTTGGTGCATGGCATGAAGGTTATCTACATCTCAACACAACCATAAGCAGCTTTTATTAAGAATGACATTGTTGTTGGCTCATTCATGATTTGCGTAATGCTCTTGAATGCTTATCTTGAGACGCATGAGTCACCTTTCTTTTGCATTATTATTCTCTTTGTGAGGCCCCATTCTTTGGTTTCACGTTTGGCAAGTGCTTCTTAATTATTAATCTTGCATTATCCTCCGCCTATCGTTTTTTTTTCCCTTTCTTTTCTGATTCAGTTTATCCCCACTTCAAAACTTCAATTCAATATTGTGAGACATTTGGAACAAACTCCTTCATATTTTTTTTTCTTTTTCATATCTTGTTCAGAACGCGACATCTTACTAAAAGCAGACGCAGATCGACCGCACAAACATATGTGATCAATCCTTTTCCCACGGAATTAATGTTGATAGAGAGAGAAAAAGAAAGGACGGAAAAAATCCAGATTGTCTTCTTCTACTGTCCACCTACTTTCCAATTCTGAATATATATAAAGTATGAATACATTTTATGTTGTTTTCAAGATATTGAATAATGTATATGCTTGTTATTCAATAAATACTTTATAAAGTACGAGAAAATTATTAAATAGGGGTTTAAAGATACAACAAAATTATTTTCTTTTGGGATGATCACTATACCTAGCTACCCTGTATATTATCGGAAGCTACCATGAAACTTTATATGGTGGGTGTATACAAATCCCCTGGTTTCAAGTCACTTGATATTATTGATAAAACTATCATGTTCCTTTCCCCTTGGAGGCTTAAATATGCATAAAAGAGGTCACTAGTGGTTACATTTATTTTGGTTGATTACAATATGATTGGTTGGTCAATTTTCTACATGGTATGCGCATGCACCTAATTAACCTAAGAAACAACTACCAAAATATCAGTTCACTATTCGTTAAACTCCAAAGAAGTTCCATTATTGAAAGCTGCGGAGATAAAATGGTAAATGAGTATAATTTAGAATTTTAATCAACTACTAATCCACTACATCATCAACATCAACATCAACAGCACCTTTAACCCAAATTAATTGGGGTCGATGGTAGATGAACCCAATGATAAATCGAAAATAAAACAAAAGAGAGAAACAGAGTTAAAATAAAAGAATGGTGAGAGGAGAAGAGAAAAGAAGAATAAAAGAATTAAAACAAGGAACAACTGGAACATAGAACTACTAAAGGGTTTAACCCTCCATCAGACTTATCGCTTTTCTCCACTCCATCCTAAGACATACCGTCCGCCAATCTAAATCCCACTCCATTAGGTCTTGTTTAACTACCTTTCCCCAGGTAAGTTTTGGTCGACCTCTACCTCTCTTTGTATCTAGCTCTTGGTAACATACTCTTGTTC
>PYAF01005010.1:185942-213123 GCA_007407185.1 Glycine tomentella
TTTTATTGTACTTTTTTAAAATCAATCAATTCAATAAGTTACTTTTTTATATAAAAAATATTAATTTATTAATTTATATTAAAAATATTAATAAAGATATTCAAAGCAATCTCTCTTCCTTTACTCTTAAAAATCCCCCTTTCTATTAAGATAAGATTAAAAGATAAGATTAACAGTTTGTTATTTTGTTATTATTTTGTATTTCAGTTGCATGAGATAAATATTATCTTTCCTTTATCTTATCTTAGACTGATCAACATCTTTCCTTTATCTTAGGTTTCATAGTACAACTACCCAATATATTGTATTTGTTATTGTTACTTCATAGGTCTATTTAATGACCATAAGTACGTGAATAAAATTAAGCTGCTTATTCCTTTGTAACTTCTTTTATGGTATCATAAGCCATACGACCTAGGCCATTTTTTTTCAAAACCAACTTCCGCATATTTTTTTTTCAGTCCAGAACTATGGCTGATCATAGCAAAACCCTCAAAATCAGTGACCCACGTTCACCTTTTTACACTCATCCTTCTGATAATCCTGGCATTCTACTCACAAATGTTCTGCTTCGTGGCCAATCCAATTATAATAATTGGATAAAATTGATCAAAACTGCCCTTAAAGCCAAAAATAAACTTGGTTTTATCACCGGTGACGTTGTTGCTCCAAAAGATGACAAATCTGACGAGTTCTTTGCCTGGACCGTCTGCAATTCCATGATGAACAACTGGATTCACAACATCATTGATTCTCAACTCCAACCCTTTATTAAATGCTTTGACACTGCCAAAGACTTATGAGATGATTTGAAGGAACGTTTTTCCATCTCCAATGGACCTCGTGTTTTTCAACTCAAAAGCACACTGTCTACTCTTCGTAAAAATAATTCCTCTATGGGTGATTACTACACCAAACTGCGAGCTATTTGGGATGAATTGGAATCAAGTCGTAATCTCCGCGCTTGTTCCACCGGTGATGCTTGCGATTTTGCTAAATCAGTTGCTGAGGAAACTGAACAAGATCATGTTTATCAATTTCTGATGGGCCTTGACCATGCTACCTATGGTCACGTTCGTACACAGATCCTCAATACTACTCCGCTTCCCTCAATGAATCGAGTTTTTGCCATGCTTACTCAAGAAGAAACCCATAACTCCATTGTTTCTTCTCATGCTGAACCTGCTGATATCCTCGGTTATGCCGTACAAACTAATCATCCATCAAAGAATAGTGCAGAATTCTCCAAACCAAAGGTCACCTGCAGCTATTGTGGGAAACTTTATCATGATGTCTCCAAATGCTATCAGCTCCATGGCTATCCCCCTCGCGATAGCAATTATCCTTCTCGTGGTCGTGGCCGAGGACGTGGAAGACATTCTGGAGGTCGCGGCTTTGCTCCTACTGCTGTTCACGCTGCTCATACCTTCACAACTCAAACAGAAAGTGACTCAACCGATACTACATCCTTAGCTAATCTTACTCCCGAGGTGCTTCAACGTTTGCTGAACATGATTGACTCTTCCAAGTCACCACCTGAAAAATTTTCTGGTAAAGCATTTACTCCTATCTCTTGGCTTATCGGCAATGGTGCATCACAACACATGACTGACATTCTAGCTTACATGTCTGATATTCATCCTATAAGCCCTCATTTTGTTGGTCTACCAAACGGAATTAGAACTCATGCTGTCAAGAGTGGAACGATTCATTTAACTCCTTGATTGACTTTAACTAAATCACTACACCAACCTGTCCTTCAACGAGTGACTTCTATAAAAGCTCTCTCTTATTCTTTCAAACTCTATGATCATTAATCACATCAAATAAACAGGTGTTACTTGTGTGTCACTTTTCTTATAATTTTTAACACCTTTCTCTTTTACGAATAAATTGTAATAACTCTTGATTGGCATCTATAGTCCTAGCGTCGGGTATTTCTGCCAATGATTGTTAATTAGCTTCCGTCATGAAGATATACATATTTTACTTTTTAGGGTGGTCTTTATATTTGTCCCCTTCTCTATGACATTATAAAAGAAGAGAAGACCCCCCACTATCATCGTCGCTTTGATTCATAATTCAACCATGATTATTTACCACTAACCACATAAAATTCAACAATTTGATAACGATGATTGTAGCATATATGTAAACTAATAAAAGTGCTCAATAGTTATAAAATATTTAATTCCCACTACATGATCATAGATTACGCGTACAAGGAAAAGAGATAATTTATGAGGTTGACTGAGCGACACTGAAACAAGAGAATTGAAGATACTAATGTTTCACGTTTTACTAAAGCCTGAATATGATGAGAGAGGCCAAAGAGATGATAATGCTAACATAATAACTAACCACCTAACATACTGCAGCTACAAACTGATGCAAATACATTAATCAAAAGAAGAACCCTAAACTCCAAAGTACACGTACTGTTCTTGGGTTGAGAAGAGGCCCCACTTGACCAAGTAGAGTGTGATTGTACTTTTAGGTTAAATATTTTTGCGCCCCATTTTTTTTGTTGCTTTTTTCCTTTCTTTCTCTTTGGACTTGTTCATTGGTTAATTAATCACACATTGATAGCGGAATTCATGATGTTCTTCAGATTTCCCTTTCAGTTAAAGTACCATTTTTTGTTACATGAATCGGCTCAGAGGGTTCCATTCTGCTCAGCTTCCCAACGTCAATAGTATGACTATTTAGTTCTTGCAATTTCATTGGCTGATCAGGTGTCTTGGCGTTTCTATAAATCAAATACAACACCATCTGAATTATGCTGAATAGAAACCCAAGCGTATTTGGTAGCTGCAGCGCATCCAAATGCAAATATCACATCATTATTATTTTTTCTAATAATCAAATTGGTTAAATCAAATTGAAAGGATCCAAATAAAGTTGATACTAACGTTAGTGACATCGGATGGAAGGATAATATTTTCATAAAAAATTATAGGATTAAATTGAGCATTTCAAAAATAAAAGGACCAAATTAATAATTTAACGAAAAAAGGAGAAAAAAACTAATTTAGCCAATTAAATAATACTGCATGCATTAGTGCTGTAGGCACACATTTAATTAATTGTTATAGTTAAATTGACATTATTACTTGAATAAGCATAAGGAAAAGTTACGGGATCAATAAATAAAAAGAAGTGATAAAACTGATAAAGGGAAAGCCTTAGTTTGAATAAGACAAAAACTTAGTGGTCAGTATAATATGAGTATACTCCGAAGTCCTAACCTCATAATATGAATATGAATCAGTTAGCATTATTTAATTCAACTATCTCATAACAAATAAAAAAAACAGCATTAAAATGAACTTACAGCGACGTAATAGTCCTTGAGGAGAAGGCCATAGAAGAACCACATGACAGCATTTATGGTCAAAAAGAAGGACAAACTGAAAGGCATGAATTCCACGCTCTTCGTCTTTATGACACGTTTCTGCATGTATCAATATATAAGAATTTACTTTATCTTTGAGCGCATAATTAAGAAAAAAATGCCAAAATGTTGAAGATGAAATTCCTCTAGTATAGTAGTCTACACCTACATACATAAAATTTTAATCGAAAAGAAATAATAAATTGTCTTCTACTAATATTTCAATATTTTTTCAGTAGCTAAAAATAGTAGCTTCTGAAAAAGAAACACTTTGAGTAAAAGAAAAAGAAACACTTACTTAAAATAAAAGTATACATAAGCATTTTCTTTTTTATGATTTAATTAACCAATCTGCTCCTATATTCTTACTATAATGCAAAGAGGAGCAGCAAAAACGCTTATGTTGAAAACAAGGCAAATCCATCCTATCACAGTAAGACGTTTGGATCCTGTTGTAAGGTAGAGGGTTGAAAGAAGCATCGCTCCGAATCCAAAAACATTCAACATGAGAAGAAGCTTGATGGTCCAGAGCTGTGACAATATTTAATAAAAGGAAAACTAATTAATATTTTATTCTTGAAAAAAAAATCTAGAAAGGAAAAGAAAAGAATTATCACTAGAATATAGGAGTTATTAATTAGAAGGAGTACCCTTGTTTTGCTTGGGGCGTAAATTAGGAAGATTGCAAGGTAAATCGTCTCTATCACACATCCAAAGGAGTTAATAGTAATGAGAAGGAGGCTAGCATCCTTTTTGACGAGTGCGTAATAGATCCAAAGCATTGAACTGAACAGTGCAACGACATAAGGTAGTGATTGAAATTCTTCTGTAGATTTCTTCTTGTAGATTTGGTAAAAAGTGGGTCTGCATTTGATCAAATATAATTAATATATAGTTAGAAAAAATAATTATATGATGCTCATTCTTGAATTAAGTAGAATGATCAGTATGCTAAAGTAGTAAATATCACTTACAATGGAGCAAGGAACACCATAAAGGAGATCACGTTGCCTACAATAACACAGCAAAAATACCATCAGCTATTATTTCTATCAACAAGTTTGATTTTCTTAGTAATGCAAAATTTGAATTCACACCCTATAATTAATACTGCATGTTATTATAACTATCTTTGAGGAACAGTCCGATTAGTTAAATCAAATATATTGTTAAATGGTGCCCCAATGCAATACTCTTGCTTTTAAATTGATCATTTTTCGAAAACTAGAAAAATGTCATACAATCTGCATGACATAAGGTTCCAGTTTTATTCCGAGAGACTACCCATATAGTAAATTAATAATAACAAATTAATATACACTTCCAAATAGTAAAAAACTATAACGTTACTTTTACGTATTTCTGAACTACAGGAACTTTGCTGAAACCAAACTTGCGTAAGTAGTTAGATGCATGGCAAAGGAGGATAGTGCAATGGTAAAATTGAAGAAAATTAAATGTGATAGTACGTGATAGAGATAGAAGTAGGCTAATTAAAAATAAAATATAATAAAAGCGATAAAATAAAGTGAGGATATAGCAAACTAGTATCTACCTAGAAGGCCGAAAACGAAAGCCCAAGTTTCATGGTTAATGGCCATGTCTCTTGAATCTAATTGGAATCTAACTGGTGTAAGATACGATTCTCTCAAAGAGAAACCCCTCAGTTGAGGTTATCTAATCTCTCTTTTCAATTCCACGAGTCGTTATGGCAAGAGTGGGAACCTATTTATAGTGCTCAATAGAGAAGTATGGCAAGACAAGTTTTTTTTTGTTGATCAGCAAATAAAATCTATATTTAATATATGGTACCAGCAGTACCTATAATGAAATACAGATATATGAGTCCACTAACCAAAATGCCCACAAAAAAGAGTCATGAGCTAGGTTACTTATTAATTATTAATGCAAGTATGGTAACATAAATAAAAAATAACCACAAACTCAAATAAAGCATACAAATCCTCCTGACAGACCAGATCACAGCGCAGTAACTCCGAATACGCTGAAAAACAAGGCACCCAACAACAAAGTAACAATTTACTTTAACCCCTCTTCAAAGGGTAAGTCGACAACAAAGTATGGCAAAGGCAAGTTGCTAAATAGGAATGCGTGGTTGTATGTAGCTTGCATTTATGTATATATTCTTAGACATAAGCTGCTTTGTAGGGGATTATTGTAGCCATTAAGGCTGTGTTATGTGTACCATCACATGTAATTGTTCGGTACCTCTTAATATAATATCTTTTGGTTTACCAAAAATAATGTATGTAGCTTTAGTGTAAGAGTACTTTCCAGTTGTTGTTCCACCACCCAAAACAGTATTTACTTTAGCCCAAAATCAAATTCTCTTATTACCTTATTGCCTTCTCTATCCCCAATTTGGTTCAAGTCTCTTCCACAGGGACACCCTCTCTATGGGTAACTCGGCTGGCTTTTACCATTCGATCCTGGTGTGTATGCACAAAATTCATGTGGGGTCCACACTTATATATGAATCTTTATACTTTGTGACGTTTAACCCACGATGTGGCTTTAAGCCTTACAACTCATCATAGTTTCTGTTCCAAGCGGAGTGAAACTTGCTACAAAATCTTATTAATTACTTTGATTAATTTTTTTTATAATATATTAATTAGAGGTACATACAAATATATATTTCCTACATAACTTTTAAATAGTACATTGAGAAATTAGTTGACAATTTATAATATGAAAATGAAAAAGAAAATAATATACTTAAACACTTAAAATACTATTTGACATTTTGTGAGAAAGAGATAAAAGAAAAAATGTAGATATTATAGATAATAAGATATGATAAAAAATTAGAAAAATAATGAATGTTAGATAAATGTTTTAAATAATTGAGTGTATGTCCAAATATCATAACTGAAATAAAAATATCTCCAACTTGGTACTTGCTGATTACCTTAATTAATATTGCCTCCTTGTTGATCCCAAGGGCCAGGTGTAGCTCCTATGCCTCACTAAACATTCCCTTCACCATATACAGGTAACGGCTGTAACCTTTATCACCATCTTAAGTGTTACTGGTATTTAGTAATTTGTTTAATTAGTCAATAATTCAATTTCAATTTGAACTCTTCTTGGTCGGCTTCGTCTACAATATTTCCAGGCAAATGATTTGCATTGCCCTTAAATCCATATTAATATAAATAAGGATAAATTTATAATTTGTTTCTCTTCAAATTATTTGAGGGTTTTTAATTAATAGGCATGTGCAGAATTATTAAAATCAGTCCGACATGACTTATCAGTTCAGTTTCACTATTAGACTGATTATGCAGTTGATCCAATCAAACCTGACTGGATTATATCGGTCGAATCGATCAATTTCATAAATTATTTTTTGGATTTTTTTTTAAAACAAATTTGAATTATTATCAATTGTTATTTTGGATTTGGAGTATAAATGAACTTTCATTACTCAAATAATGTTAGTTATATACTTATATAATATATATATATATATATATATAATTTTAAATTTTTAATATATACCAAGTCAAACCAGACTAATTATTAATCCATCGATTAGATCACTACCCCGTTATCTCCACTTATTCAACAACCTTTCAATAACACTGGTAATGTGAACTTAATTTTCTATTAATTGGATTTCTAAACTTATAAAGTGATCCTTGGATAGAGTTTTGATAGGATTCCGTCAAAGCTAGCATAAAGATATATTTTAAAAAATTCAAATAATTCAGGAGATTCCATCTATGTATATATAAGAATTTAATGATAATGCGATAGATATATAGTGTAAAATAATTTTTCATTATTAATTATAAATTATTATAATTATTGTTCATACAATTTTTAAGATGATTTAAAAATAACCAACCAACTTACCATAAATAATGGTTATTATTAAAAATAATATAAAAATATTTTAGACTGTAATCAGGGATTGAACCATAAATTTCTTTTATGGGGGCAAAATTTTAATATATGTTAAATAAAATCATCAATGACTAACTTTTATTAATAATGTTTTTTTTAAAAATTTAATTTAATTTAATTAGAAGTGAAATATCTTATGAAAAAATATATACAAAGAAAAGACATACAAATAATGAAAACATTTTTTTTCACTAATATCAAACTTTAAAAAGGGTTGTTATAATTTATAAAGGTTTAATTATATTTTTAGTCCCTCAAATTAAGGTTTTTTTTTTAATCTTCCAAATGAAAATTTGTAACTTCTAGTCTCTTAGATTTGAAAAATCTTCTTTAATCTCTATCCTCAAATAAAAATTTACATTTTTAGTTTCTCAATTTTTGGTGAAAGGAATAAATAGAATATTTTTTAAATTTAAGAACTAAAAAAATATAAATTTTATTGGAGGACTAGAAAAATAGACCCCTAGTTTGATAGATTAAAAACATAAGTCATGTATAAATATCAAATGTCAACAATAACAGTATATTAATATAAAAATTACTTACCTCGTTGTTGAGAGATTCATAGCTATGCAAAATTAAAGAGGGAGATATTTTGCGCATCAATAAGTCATTAAGACACAATTTTATTATTATATCATGACTCACCCTTAATAGTATACTAATATGTTAATTCAAATTTTATTTAAAAATGTTAGAATAATATTTAGTATTCTGAACCATTATATTTTTCTATGGCCTGAATGTGATTGTCCTAGTTTTTTTGTATGCTGTATCTTATATACTTGACGCTTTATTATTATTACCGAACTGGGGAAAAGCTAAAAGATAATTTTGTTTACAAAAAAAGTTCTTAGTCAAGACTTGCTTCCTCAATAATTGCTTTCTTCAAGCAAGTAATATGATCCCTGAAGAACCTTTAAATCCTTCTTATATTTAACTTATTTAGCTTGTTCAAATCACATTAGTCATTTTTAACGGATATATCTAACACTAACTAACAAGAAGTTTAGTTCTTTAAGGGGGGTGGCTGTCCCTAAAACGCTCTACCTAATTCCGTTCCAGACCACACACGATGGATTGGTTTTTTTACCATGCAGCAGTGTGCAGCTTTGGTCCGGCGTGGATCATCCTTTTTCCGCCTTGTTGCAGACTTGTTGTGCATATAATACATGCCATTATATATATGTTTGGTGCTGGATGGGGAAGCTTTGCTTATGTTTGTCTGATATTGGCAGGTGGAGTTTTGTTTATTAATCTGTGGTATCTTGAGAGGGATTCCTCTGTGTGTGCAATGTAATACGTATATATACTAGGATATTCTATAGTGCCTTTTGTATTTTCTGGTGGTCGTCAGGGGACAGTCTATCTATAGGACTGTTCCATCTCTTATAATTTGTCACTTCTTGTGCTGTTTCAGTTAATATATTTCTCCTTTTCTGATAAAAAAAATATGATTATATATTTTTAAAATTCAAATGGTCAGTTAGTATACCAAAATTATTTGAATTTTTTTAATAAACTCCTTCATTTTAAAAACCTCATAAATTCAAATAAAAATGTTTTTTCTACCCAATAGAAATAATTTGTAAATTAAGGTACTTAATTACAAAAGTTTAAAAGATATATAGAACTTATTTAAAGATTTTCCAAATAGTCTAAGGATTAAAATAATAATGTTTAACTTATGAATAACAGCGTTAAGCCGTTAATAGCTCATTTTGTATGCATTCTGTTCATACTTTTTCATTAGATAAATTTTATGTGAGCACAGTAAAAATAGAAACTAAACTCATTCTTTTTATAAAAAGATTTACATGAAATACTCATATTATGTAAAATATTTTTTTAAAAGATTTAGAGTTAATTTTGATAAACGTACCGTTAGATTAAAAAAATCTTATATTGTCAATTAATTAAGAATAAATCTAAATATAGTTTTTAAACTAATTATTATATTACCAAAATAAATAGTTTTTATCAAATATGATATATCATAATTAGATTATTGTTTTTTACATAAAAAATAAAAATAGATCATGATGTGTTGCTACTGGTTATGACATTTTTTTTCTATAACATGTGTAAGCAACAAGGTGACCTGACCGTTAGATATACAGGGGTGAGTTCTAATTGTGGATGAACTCTGAATACTTTTAGTACAATTGTAGTTTCTACATAATCAAATATATATTCGGTCGTTTTATTGCTGAGCAAAAAAAAAAAGATCATAACACAAAATACTTAATTTTAGGGTGTAAACAAGTGTACGTAGTAGATATATTAGTCTTTGAAATGAGTCTTCAACTCTTGATTTATGTTGACTGTGAAGTGGGAAAAATTAAATTCTTAGGTCGTCTTGATGATCCATGATTTTGATCAATTTTCACATAATACATAATTAATTATTATTAATTATTTTTTCTTAAATCTAAATTTTTTAAATATATATTAAATAAAAAATTATCATAAGATGATGGCGGCCAAAGATCACTTAATAATTTGTTGGTTGTCAGCCACCTAAAGCTTTTAACACATGGAATGATACTTCCTCCACCAAATTATTTTAATGAAATCACTATCTCCTTCAGTACAGCAAATGAATTATTTGTACTAAATAACTTAGCAGTAAAATAACATTTACAATTGAGTGAGCTAACTTGACTTAATTATAACTAAAAAAATCTCATCAAGTAATAACCCGGTGGAAGATAACTTTCAATTGGTTTGATCTATAACAAATGGTCCTGGCCTGGGTCCTGGGCGCTACCTTTCCCCATACGTATTCATCTTTTTTCCTTTTGGGTTTCTTTCTCAAAAAAGGTTGTTGAACAAAATTCTGGCCTCAACTATCTTGGGAGGCCAAATTGAACCGAATAAAAACAAATTTACGAAATGCACTGTATAATGCACCATGCAATAAGATGCATGCATGAAACTCTACATTATATATAGAGAGAAACGGAACCCACTTTCTGCCCGTTCATAATTAATCTTTTTCGCATGATTAAATCAAGAGAAGTTTGAACTACATGCATTGTTGAATCACTGAAAATTTCGCAACCGCACTAGATAGTTAGCTAGCTAGGTAGCTATAGGGGGAGCTTTTTCGATGCGTAACCGCATTTGGAGATTCGGATCTTAACTAGTTTGGTACAAAGCCAGGGGCAAATGAAACACACCATCGATCGAGAATATACTAACTTTTTTTTCGGATCAACAAAGAATTATATGTATATTAAACCAAGTATATCAGGCATCCTAAGGTTAAATACTAATTTATATCATAATGCTAATTAATGAATATAAATAGTTCTTAACCAGGAAAGCCACAAAGAAAAACCCACAGGAATGAGAGTAGCCGTATGATTAGGCACACATAAACCAGTTCCTCCAAAGTCCATTAGACACATATACAACACACACCCCAAGACCAAAATATATACAACAAATTGTACGACCAACTGGGGGCAGAAACACCCACAGACAATTGAACTCCTTTAATTTCTCGGTTTCTCAGAGCACTTCACACAATCTGCAGCCTTCGGCACCGGTTCCACGTGCTACCCCTTTAACAAAGACAAATGAAGAGTGCCAGCCATCAATGCACGCACTACCCCCTCAACCACACAAATTGTTCTTAGTAGGGTGGGTACGTTGCCCTTAATTTATAATATAATGGTTAAATATTTGAGATAGCTAGGATACTTTCCAAATTATGCGAAGCTATTATCAGATACATATAGGCATGAGATTGATCTTTGAAGGGGTTATGGGAGAGTTATTTTCGTGCTGTTACTATATATCTTATGTAGTTTGTATTTATATATATGGGGACTAATTAAAGCTTATTATGTGCATGATCTTTGGTGTCCGTGTGCATAATGGTGGAGATGATACACTGGTGGTTTCATGGATACTCGAAAGAGACGTTACTATTTGGTTGAGTGGGGCTTCAAGTTGGCACGTGGAGTTTTTTAAATGAAGCATAGTATTTGGAGGAATTTAAGTATGGTCAATTGAAAAATATTCATGTTTGCTGGAAGGAGGCAAAATGTTTTTTTTTTTTTGCTTGTATTGCCTCTCTGGTACTATTCTTATGGGGGATCACATGCAGACGGCATCTTTTTGGTCTTTTCATGGGAAGTTCTTTTCTATTTGATAGTTATCTATCTTTTCTTGGGTAACATGTACGCCTGGTTCAATATGTTATTTCGTATTTGTACTTTTTTATGGTATAAATATAATTTAACCTGGAAGTTATAGGGTCTATCTTTATACCTTGTTCTTTTCTTGTATTTGGTTTTTTGTAGTAACCCTGGTCCTGCCTTTTATAATATCTTCTTCTTTGCCGGTAAATAAAATAATTTAGGAGAAGATGAGACTTTTTCCGTCCACATGTATTTGTGCTTATATATATGTGTGTGTGTGTGTATATATATATATATATATATATATGTTGCTGTGATGTGAGTTCAAAGAAGAGAGGCAAAGAGATCAACAATGCGGCGGAAGTGTGGAACAATGGTGATTGATGATGTTCTTCAAGGATTGAGGTGGTGACACTTACAAAGACTCTAACGCTTAAGTTTGAAAAAGTTTAAGGTGAGAGTGAGAAGTTAGTTATATATCTTTAACTTAGGGAAGAACTTTATATAGAGAAATATCTTTGATGGGATATTTTATTAGGGTTCATTATGTTTGGCATGTGTATAATCACATGAATAATATTTTCTTGGATATTATGTCAGTTCTAAGTCGGTATTCCTGGCTTAAGAATGATGCTACTTTTATCAGAATTTAAAGTCATAGCATGAGATATTTCCATAACAGTTTTCTCCAAGTCAATATTACTTAGATATAAATAATATTGATCGACTTAAGATGCCAGGATGGATATTTTCCTGTAACAATATAGAGGAATAAGGAGTCCAATCATAAGCTATAAATATGCATAATAATAGTAGACAAAGCAATCAATAACTAAATATGTATCATAAAAGACATGGGTATAACAAGGTAACTATAAGAAAGGAATAATATATATAAAAGAAGAGATTAAATTATTTCAAGAATAACTCTTCATATTCTCATAATTTATTTTTTTAAAATTTAATGGTTGAGATTAATTACTTGTATAATTATTAAATTTAAAAAAATGATGAGTAACTCTCTTAGAATTAGAGTTACTATGAAATAACTTGATCCCTCAAAGTATGTAAGTATATTGAACTCAATTTTCAAATTATGTTCGATTCATTTGATTTATAAACTAAGTTCAAAGAATCAATTATTGAATCAAGTTTCAAACTAATTTTAAATTGGTTTGATGAATTAGAACCCTTCCATACTATCAATTAACTTCTCTTAATTGAAATGAAGTACCCTTTCTTCATCCTATAAGCTATATCTAATAATTTTGAAAATATAGAAAAGAAAAAAGGGTTTGAAAAATGAATGAAAGTGAGAAAGAGGGAAGGAAAAAAGTTGAAGACAAATTGAAAAGTAGGTCTGTGGGTGTTTTTATGGCCTTTATCCTGTAATATAAATGTATTTTGTCTTTTTGTCATGTAGGATATACATAAATCTTGGACTTAAATTTAGAGCAAACTTCAAAAGTAAGTATTAAGAGTCAATCATAGTTTTGGTGTTCAAAAACTCAGATTTAGTAATTTCAAATAATTATTTGGCATTGATTTTTTGGTTAAGAATAGTTTGTGAGGAAGATAAATGTTAGTAATATACTTTTTATTATTGAATGGAATTTGTTGAAAATCACAATCTTTTTTTAATCTCACTTTGTATTTAATTATTTCAGTTTTAACCTTTAAAAAAATTCTAAATTGATTGATGTTCTCACTTTTTAATGAAATATTCAAACATGTATTTCAATTTTGTCCTTGGACGATTGAGTAATATATTTATTGAAATTAAGAGAAAAATAAGGATATTTTTGTAAAATTATCCCCTAATGAATATTAATTCTCTTGAAATATTTATTTTCTTAGTTTATGTGAAGAAACCTTAAACATAAGTAATTTTGGGATAAAAAATATATGTTAAAAAGTGTGTTGTAAATTAACACTTTTCAAGAAAATAGTTGTTAATTCTAATAAGCTCTATAAATATAGCACATGTACACTTTTTTGTATTTTGTTCAAATCAATTAATTGATCAATGGCACAACAGCAAAGAGAACTAAAATCCCAACGGGGTCCAATGAAAAGAGAATTGAACACCAACCCTTAAGACTGTAATTGGCTTGCTAGTCTTTTCCCTTGCGCTTGATAACTCTTCTGACAAGGAGTCCGCAATTGGAGGAGTTACTTTACTTCTATAAAAATATTCTCATATTCTTTAGTATTATATATGATTTTTAATTGACTTAAATATGTTTTTTTTTTTTGTCTTTGTTAGATATTTTAATTGTTCATTTTTAGTCCTATAAGTTTTTGTTTTTTCAATTTGATCTTTGTAATCGCAAACTTATAAGAATTATAAATAAAAATTTTAGAATCTTAAAAGAACTAAAAGTAAAAAAATGTAAACTTATATAAATTAAAAATGAGCAAAATATCTTAAAAAAATTAAACTTGAAAAACACTAACTTACCATACTCAAATTAGAAAAATAAATTTATTAAGGACCAAAAATAAAATAAAAAAGTCAGCTTATAAATACCAAAAACATATATATTTAAGTCTATTTAATCACATCAAATAAATAGGTGTTACTTGCATCTCTTATCACTTTTCTTGTAATTTCTCTTAACTCATATATATGTAAAAGTAACTATTTTTACATTGATTGATTAAGAAAATTAATTGAAATAATTTAAGTTTATTATTCTTAAGTAAAAATATAAGGTTATTTTTTAAAATATTTTTCACTAAAATTTAATATCATGAATAAAATAGAGTTTTTAAAAATAAAATTATAATTAAATGAAAAATGTTTTAGAAAATTAGTTAAATTTACTAATATTTAAATTTAAATAATTTTTTTTCATATATATATGAATCCAGAGTAATATTTAACACCTTTCCTTTTGATGAATAAATTGTAATGACTCCCGATTCGATTGGCATCAATAGTCCAATGATTGTTAGCTTGCGTCTTGAAGATATACATATTTTCTTTTTAGGGTGATCTTCATATCTGTCCCCTTCTCTATGACATCATAAAAGAAGAGAGAAGACCCTCCACTATCTACATTGCTTTGATGCATAATTTAATCATGTTTATCAATAACAATATAAAATTTAACATTAGGATAACGATGATTGTAGCATATGAAAACAAATAAAAGTGTGCTCTTTAGTCTAATAGATTGCATAATTAGTATATATATTAGGCGTACAAAGGAAAGAGAGAATTAACGAGTTTGACTGAGGAACACAATGAAAGAAGAGAAGATACGTTGTTACACGTTTTATTACAGTGAGAGCGATGGAAGAGGGCAAAGAGAGGATGCTCATGCTGACATATATAACTGACCACCTAACATATTACGTACAGCTACAAATTGAGGCAAATGCATTAATCAAAAGAAGAACACTAGACTCCAAAGTACTCGTATTGTTCTTGGGTTGAGAAGAGGCCCCACTTGACCAAGTAGAGTAATTGTACTTTTAGGTTAAATATTTTTGGATCTCATTTTTTATTTTTACTTTTTTTTTCTTTCTTATTCTGTGGACTTGTTCATTAGTTAATTAATCACATATCGCTAGCGGAATTCATGATGTTCTTCAAGTTTTTCTTTCAGTCACAGTACTATTTTTTGTTAGATGATTCGGCTCAGAGGGTTCCATTCTGCTCAGCTTCCCAACGTCAATAATATGACTATTTAGTTCTTGCAATTTCGTTGGCTCATGTGTCTTGCCGTTTCTATAGATCAAATACAGCACCATCTGAATTATGCCAAATACAAAGCCAAGCGTATTTGGTAGCTGCATCACATCTAAAGCAAATATCAAATCATTATTTTTTTTTCGTAATCAAATTAGTGGTTTGAGACTTTGAGTAAAAAAAAACAAAAAATGAATAAAATTAGTGCTTAAATAAAATTGAAAGGAGTAAAAAAAATCAAATGGATACAAAGGACGTTAGTGACATCGGATGGATCGGAAGGTAATATTAATTTTTTTTTTTCAAAATTAAAGGATTAAATTAAGAATTTCAAAAATGGAAGGACACAATAATAATTTAATTAAATAAAAAAGAAAAAAAAAACAATTCAACCAATTAAAATAATAATAGAAAGGCCATTTTCTTGTAGTGAGGAGGCCATGTTTCCAATTGACTTTTTTATCATGGGAACTCAACATTAGTGGTGTACGCGCACATTTAATTAACTGTTATAATTAAATTGGCATTATTACCTAAATTAGCTTAACAAAAAGTTATGGGATTAACAAATAAAAGAAATTATAAAAGTGATAAAGGAAAAGCCTTAGTCGGAATAAGTCAAAAAATTAGTGGTCAGTTTAATATGAATATGCTCCTAAGTCCTAACAGCACGTAGCATTATTGAGTTGAACTATCTCATAGAAAAATAACAGTACTTAAATTAACTTACAGCGATGTAGTAGTCCTTGAGGAGAAGGCCATAGAAGAACCACATGACAGCATTTATGGTAAAAAAGAAGGACAAACTGAAAGGCATATGAATTCCACACTCTTCGTCTTTATGACACGTTTCTGCATGTATCAATATATAAAAATGTAATTTATCTGAGGGCATATGAAAAACAAAAGCAGAAGTTATAAATTATAGTAGTATTCTATAATGTTATTAAAGGGATTTGTTTTATTTTTAAAAAAAGAATAGTTTTTAATTTATGACACGTTTCTGCATGTATCAATTATCAGAATTTAGTTTATCTTTGAACTCATAAGAAAAAAAATGCAAAAATGTTGAATATGAAATTCCTCTTGGTGCAGTAGTCTACACCTACACTACATACAGAAATAAATTTTAAACTTTTCATCGAAAAGAAAAAATAAATTATCTTCTACTAATGTTCGACATTTGCTTATTTTTTTTAATAAAGAATAGTTTTTAAAAAAATAAAAAAAAAATCTTTAAATATTTTTTCAGTAGCTAATTATAAGCTTCTGAAAAAGAAACATGTACTAAAAATAAAATTATACGCAATCATTTTCTTTTATGATTTAACCAATCTGCGCCTAAATTCTTACCATAATGCAAAGAGGAGCAGCAAAAACGATTATGTTGAAAACAAGGAAAATCCATCCTATCACAGTAAGACGTTTAGAACCAGTTGTAAGGTAGAGGGTTGAAAGAAGCATCGCTCCAAACCCAAACACATTCAACAAGAGAAGAAGCTTGATGGTCCAAAGCTGTGACATTTAATAAAAGGAAAACTAATTGATTCTTTTATTAGAAGGAGTACCCTAGTTTTACTTGGGACATAAACTAGGAAGATTGCAAGGTAAATTGTTTCTATCACACATCCAAAGGAGTTAATAGTGATGAGAAGGAGGCTAGCATCCTTTTTCACAAGTGCGTAATAAATCCATAACATTGAACTGAGCAGTGCGACAACTTAAGGTAGGGATTGAAACCCTTCTGTAGATTTCTTCTTGTAGATTTGGTAAAAAGTTGGTCTGCATTTGATCAAATATAATTAATATATATTGTCAGAAAAAATAATTATATGCTCATTCATGAATTACGTACAATGATCGGTATGCTAAAGTAGAAAATATCACTTACAATGGAGCAAGGAACACCATAAAGGAGGTCACGTTGCCTATAATAACACAGCAAAAGTACAAGAAACATCCATCAGTACCGGTGAAGAAATCGTAATAATTTGTTATTGTTATTAAATAATAATAATAATAATAATTACTATTATGATTAGTGTAAAAAAGACACTCTGTGCCTAAACTTAAAAATTATCTATATATGTAGTTTCATGTAATTTGTTTTAAAAGATGTAACTATATATCGTCAAAAGTTAAAATAAAATACTATAGTAGTTGATAATAAAAAATATCATTAAATATAAATAAATATTACTAATATACTTTTATAATATTTTATTAATGTTGTATATAATATCTCATGCCAGTAAAGATTTTTAGGTAATTGTTAATCGATAATTTAAATATGATTTTTAAAATATTTATAATAAAAGTTAGCAATATATCATACACAATAACATATTATTAGATGTAAATATAAAATTCTTTAAGTTTACTATCAATAAATGTATTCTAATTAAATTAAATATTGATCTCTATACTACAATATTATTAACATTTTCCTTCTTCACACAAATGTTGTTTGTGTTGGGGTAAGCGGTAAGTATTGAGTAGTGTTATATAAATAAAAAAGTAAATATATTCTTGAAAACTTTAAAAAATATTTAATCCTTTCTTTGCATAATATAAGAGAATTTATTGAAAGATTTAGAATTATTCTTAAGTACTTTTTCCTCAAAAGCCTTAATTAATAACATGCCGAATGTACTTCCACCGTCGAAATATTTTAATGTCATTGTACTGCAAATTAATGAATTATTTTTTAACTTAGCAGTAAAAAAGCACTCAGAATTGAGTGAATAGCTAGTTAACTTGATTAAGCAGCAAAAAAAAAAAAAAACCTAGTTAACTTGATTTTTAACCAAAAGTCTAAAACGATTACATTATAAATCTATATTTTGCAATTGGCTTGATCTATAAGAAATGAATATTATTCATTATTCATATCTGTAATAGGCTGGTCCTGGATTGGGTTCCCATGCGGACCTTTCCCTCTACTTATTGATTTTTTTTCTATCTATACTACACTATGTACTCAATTATACTACAATACTCAAACAATATAATAATGTTTTTTTTTCTTTCTATTTTTTCTTTATAGAGATTTTTTTTCCCACTTTTTTACTCTTAATTGAGTATTCTATTTTTTTTCTAACATGTGTTGCACTTTCTCTTAATTGAGTATTTGGTGAAATTACTCACTATGATTCCCAAAATGCCCAGATGATTTGTGCGAAGAAAAGACTATACTTTTCAGCAAATGGGTTTCATAACTACTCTACAAAGCGCTTAGCGTTGATCACATTCAAGTGTAAAGATAATTACAGACACAAACACACGTGTGCGCACGTGTACGTAGACATTGTTGTTGTTATTGAATTTGGACTTATAATTTAACTCAATTACACAAAATTAACTTATAAATTTTATAAGGACTACATTGTTCATGTGATGTGCGTCTAAACACACTCCACATACTAAAGGTGTATATGCTAAAGAAGTTATAAAGCAGGGTTGATTCTGAAAATTCTTTGGCCCGGGGTGAAATGAAAAAAATAGACCCTTATCACACATTTTTTTTGAAATATAAATAATATTAAAATTAAGAGATGGAAAAAACGGGTCCTTAACACACAAATTTTTTGAAATACAAATAATATTAAAATTAAGAGATTGAAAAAATGGGCCCTTAACACACAAATTTTTTGAAATACAAATAATATTAAAACTAGGGATAAAAAAATGAGTCTCTAACACACAAAAAATGGATCTCTAACATATAAATTTTTTGAAATACAAATAATATTAAAATTAACGGATGAAAAAAATGGGCCCCTGACAAATAAATTTTTTGAAATACAAATAATATTAAAAATAAGGGATGAAAAAAATGGGCCTCTAATACACAAATTTTTTGAAATGCAAATAATATTAAAATTAAGAGATGGAAAAAATGGGTCCCTAACACACAAAATGGGCCCCTAGCACACAAAATGGACCCCTAATATATGTTTTATTTTTATTTTTATTTTTTTAATAAAAATTTTTACTTAAACTACCGGCCCAAAAAATTTTGGACCCTGGACGAAGGCCTTGCTGGCCCTGCCCCAGGGCCGGGCCTGTTATAAAGGTGAGTCAAAGATGATTGCAATTAAGGTACTTTATATATATCACACTCCTCACAACCAAAGTTATGGGCTTGAAGTGTGACCATGCAAGTAGTCCAACGATGAATCTATATATAAATTATAATATCATTTTGGAATTTAAGTTTAGGGTTAATTCAATCTAAGAAAATCAGTTTGTACGAAGTGATAAGTTGTTAGTATATAGTAGTTTTTAGGATAAAATAATTAAGAAATTAAAGATAAAATATCAAATAAAGGCTTTAAATAGATATAAATTATCTTATCATTAATTTAATCATTAATTATTGTTGTTTTAGTATTTAGGAACAATAAATAGCAGAAAAGAGGCAAAATAAAAGGCAACTGGAAATTGCAGCTCACGCGGACCGCGCTAAGACCATGCCAGTCCCGCCACACTCACTACCTATTGACGCTGATCGCGTGAAACTGACGCTAACAGTGCCGACGTTACGGGAAATTAAAAAAGAAGCTTAAAGATAAGATAAGAAGATAAGCTCTTAGGATTTTGCTAACCTATCTATAAATAAAGAAGCCACAGGATCTCATATACATGCAGAAACACACAGAAACACAAATATACACAATCGGAAGCATTGAAGGAGATCAAGAACGCATTGAAGATCGAGAAGAAAGCCAAGATTGAGGGGTTTGATTACTTTTCTATTTTGTATTCTGTCTCATCTATTCTCTCATCTTCGTATTGAGCAAGACATAATTATGTCTAGCTAATTCCTACTTGATTGTGGTAAAAGTCAAAAGTCAATGTGAACTCTTGTGTGGATTGGATTGATATTAATGAATATTATTATGATTGTTTCTCTTTATCTTGTTGTTCAATTTTTAAATTCCATTGATAGAATTGATCACTCTATTAGAGGTACTAAGGACTTTAATTCACAATAGGGATATTGGGGTTTTAGTTTCTGAAAGCGATAAAGTGACAGTTTGACATTACCTAGGGATAGGGATGAAGAATTGCAAAGTTTTTATATGCCAGCTTAAAGCTTAATCCGAAAGAGGGTTACTAAGGGATTAGAACACTTAATTAGGATTAAAGGGTTAAAAAGACCGAGGAATATGAGTTTAACCACTTAATTAAGGTGTATCTTTGAGTAGTTATAGTAATTGAAATTAATTATCAATTCAATTAATCAAGTAGGGATCAAAGGTGCTTGTGCTTTTACCGCAATTATTCTCCATTACTGCATAACTTTCCTTTTTAATTCAAATTTAATTATGTTTTCAAATATATTTCAAATTACAAAACAAACTACAAATCAAATTTCTTTCTATTTTTCTCTCTTCCAATTTTAAGATAACAATTGCAATTACATTAGTGCCTCAATCCTCGTGGAGACAATACTCTACTTATCAAAATTATTACTTGAACGATCGGTACACTTGTGGTAAGTTACGGATCACTTTGTGACGCAACACAAAGCATATTGTTCAATCTTTATAAAGATTATATTAGTCATTTATCTTTAGTAAATGTGAGACTAAGCACATCCCCTTACATCCAACACAATAAAATTGCTCCAAGAATGACACAATTAAGGCAAGTCATGGGTGACCTCAATTAAGTGATTTTTCAACAGTTATAATTTAAACTATTTAATTATTACAATAATTAATTTATACTTTCAATAATTATAAAAAACAAAACTATAAAATAGCTAGTTGACATAGGATAAGTATATTGTCTTGTCAGGGATTCTATTCTTGGCCATATGTGTGTAGAAAATTTTGTTAGGGGAATTCAATGATCTTTATGTTTGGAAAGGAATTAATCTTTGACTAGCTATCACTTGAGCGTTATCCTTGCTAGAAAAGAAAAAACCTTTGCTACGCACTTGCACTATGCACGAACACACAATTTTGACTTTGGTGTGGGTTTGGTAGCAACTAGTTATTACATCCCCAAATCCGATATTCCCAACTCCTTTTTGGCAAATGAAGAAAATCTTGAACCCAACCTCAAATCCAATTAAAGTTTGTTTTTGTCGTTTAAATCAGGTTAGAATCAAACGAGATCATATTTAACTGTGATATCACTTTTTGACACTCAAGGGATTGGTGGATACTAGCTAAATCCAATATTCTAACCTTCACTTTGGCAAAACAAGAAAAACCTGAACTTTAACTCAAACTCTAATCCAATCAAAGTGTGTTTTTCTTGTTATATTAATATCATCATGTTACAATAAAATGGGATCATATCTACCTAGATATAATTTAAAGCCACTTTAAATTTTTGTAACATGAGTTAGAATATCCTTTATACTAAAAAAATCTTTCTCCTCTGATAAAAAAAAAGGGGCCAAACACTTGAAAAATCTAAGAACACCACCACAACTCAGATGACGCTATAGATATTCATATCTAGTATTGATCTTTCAATATCTCAGTTATGGTTCTTGCCATTATCTGGTTACTATCTTTTTTTGTTGGTATTATCTGATTACTATCTTGGAAGATAATGATTAAAAATCTACAATCCACAATCGGAGATCTTTATAAAAAAAAAAAAAAAAAAAGCTTACCCACCTTTAATTTATATACGTGTATTAAATGAAGTGATTGAAAATAAATAATTAATGTAATGAAAGTTAAATGTCAAATTGTTTGAATATTTTTTAAATTTAATTCTTAACAAAAATTATTTTTTGTTAGACTTTATTTATGATTTGATTAAACTTTGAATTAGTCGAAAATTTTAATAAATTAGAGGCTTAATTATGAAAAAAAAAAATATGAGTATTAGCTTGCCAAATATGTAACTTTTATTATTGTTAATTATTTCTGAGTGGAAGAGTTAAACTTTCATGGGATTATAAAACTAACTGCTTAACAAATCACTCCGACGATTTTGTGGGGGAAAACAAAGGCAAAGCAAAAGAACAGAGCAAAAATACAATATTAATTATGCTCTACTTGATTTGACCTTTGCGGCGAATTGGTCGTTTGAGTGTCTGTGTCTCTTTCAAGTTTGCTAAAACTTTGTACCTAGTTGCGACATCGTTATCGTAATTGAAGACACGAAGGCTCTTCAATAGTATAAAATTTTGTGTACCAAAAAAAAAGCCCAAAAAATAATTACTCATAAAAAGGAAGAAATACATATATAATCACAGTCTTCATGCATTAAACTTGATCAGCGCCTGAGTATGAAAGGTGCTTCATGTTTGGAATAAGCTTTTACAAATATAGTCCATATAATAACAATAATATTATATCACCATATAGGACTCTTTCTATGAAACTCCCTATATTTAGGGGCACAATTAATTAGCGTGGGTAAACAAATTAAACAGAAATAGCTAGGCAACGATATCTACACCGTCTCTGCCCCTTTTCGCACGTTTGACTAATTTTACACGTAAAATAGAGAGAGAGATAGAGATTGAGGCAGCAACACTGATCTTCCAATTCCATCAAACTTCGCAACTCACCCTCTCCTCTGTTTTGTTGTTGTTTTTGTTGATGTTGTTTATGTTGTTGTTGTTGAGTTCCGTTTGGTCATGAGCAACTTGGTCAAGCTTCTTATTCTCCTCAGATTGTTGTTGATCTTGCTTATTATTCTCTTCCTTCTTCTCACCAATCTCTATATCTCCACCCTGAGGCTTTACTTCTTGATCTTGTTTTTCACCATTCACTGTTGGAGCAATAACGTTTTCATTCTCAACAATATCCCCTTTGTGTTCTGGTAGCTTCTGATCCTTTATGGGTTTGTTGTTTCTGTACATTGCATATAGACCAATTTGAATGACTCCAAATGTTAACCCCACTACGTTCGGGAGCTGTCCAGAGAAAAAAACCAAAAGAAAAAAAAACACACACACAAGAAGACAGTGTCATATATATGTGTTTGCATTATCCATAAAGACAAAATAGTAGGTACCGGTAACACAATGGTTCGTGCATGAACATGAAGACTTACTGTAACATAGATATCCTTCAGGGAAATACCGTATAAGAGCCACATAATTGCGCTTATCAGAAGGAGAAGTGAAAGAGGGAAAGGAAGGAACTCTACGCTTTTCGTTCGAATTACCACCCTCTGAAAATTTTTGACAGAATTAACCATACACCCAAGATTAGTCTAGAATCTAGATATTTTAAAATATATCATGAAACTAATTAATTAAGAGTTTAATTTTGTATCCGTGTCAAAATAAGTTGTTAATCTGCTAAAAATCATTGTTAGAATAACTTTTAAAATAATTATTATATAATCGACAAACTTATTTGTCTATTAGAGTGTTGATTTATTCTTAATTTAATAACATGTGATATGAAGAATTAAAAATTGGTAAGAAAGTTGTAGGTTATGGTCAAGTAAGATACTCACAATAATGCTTAAAGGTGCTGCAAAAACACTAGTGGCAAAGACTACGCAAATCCATCCTAGAAGCTTGACACGGCCTTCTCCTTTTGCTAGTAGGTGGGTTAAGAGGACAATTGTGCAAAATCCCCCAAAATTTAACAAAACAATCATCCTCAATGTCGACATCTGGAAGTTGAAAAAACAGTTTCAAATTAATGTTACAAATCTTCCATAACTAATGAGGGACACAAAGTGAGTAAAGTTTGAAAGAAATATAATTCTAGTCCAAGATGTATTAATGATCATGTATGTACCCTAGCTTTCTTGGGGCAGTAAGTAATAAATACGGCAAGGTAAATAGTCTCAATCACGCAACCGAATGCATTGATGGTGATAAGAAGCGTTTCTCCGGTCTTCACATAGGCATAAAAGATCCAAAGCATTGCACTGAAGAGTGCAGCCACATATGGAATTGATTGGAACCCTTCGGTTGATTTCTTCTTACAAACTCTATAAAATGTTGGTCTGCGACATATGTATTTGTATTTTCATTAGTAAGATTAATTGTATAGTTTATGAACGAAAATTAGTTTTGATTGAATGAACATTTAGACTTACAGTGGTGCCAGAAAGCACACGAAGGAGGCAATGTTACCTGCAACATTTTATAATAAGAATAAGGAAGAAAAGAATGTCACATCTTCTGTAACCTTAATTAATTCATAGAGGATGATAAATGAAGTAGTGACAAAGAAGAGAATGCAAATGATGAAGTTTCTGTGTAGATAGATACCTAGAATCCCAAAGGCGAAACTTAGATGACTGTGGGACATGGTTTTGGAATTTCTCTCTCTCTCACTGATTTTTCGTCCCTTTGTCTGAAGGGAGAGAAGGAAGGTGAGAAAAGAAGAAGAAACTATGAAGCTCTAGCTTAATTTCTGTGTCACACAACTGCCACGAGTATAGAGGGATAATAGAGCCCCCCTATATATAAGGATGTGGCTGGCTCATGCATGAGTAAGTGGGGATGGACAAGTAACAAGTTTGCATGGACATTATGAAACTATGAATGATTGCTTTTCAATACATTGCTTTGAAAGCCACACAATTCAAGCCAAAACGAAATTTGATGCTTTTGTGAAAAGAAAAAAAAAAAAAACATATCTTATATTATAAAGGTTATTTTATTATGTTTTGAAATTTGAAATAAAATATATTTAAAACTTTTATAATAACTATGTAGGTTTTGAAAATTAGGAAACTTCTAGAAAAAAAAAAATATTTAACATTCTTTTTCTGATGTAAAATTAATAACTTCCTAAAAAAATTTAAAAAAATATAAAAAAGTTCAAAAAAAAAAAAAGAAAGAAAAATAGACCTTTAATGTTATATATTACTTCATGTGCGACATTAAAAGCGTTATTAAATCGAGAAATAATAATGATGAATCTATATAACTAAAATAGTAAATGAGAAATAACAATGATCAATACGATGATTGCCAACTCAATATATTATTATTGTAAGTGTAGGTGCAGTGTCGTTCTATAATTAATACCTGGGCCAACCCCTTTACTCAAAACCGCTTACGTACCTAAAATGTCTTCTATGAAGTTTTTTTCTTTTCGCAGCCTTAAACACCCTTCCTAGCGAGACACATCCCCATTATTTGGATTCTTCATCACTCAAAACATTCTTTTTAGACATTTTTTCAAAGATCCAAATTTTCTTTTCATTGGTTCTTGTTAAAATTATGTTAATAAACAGAGAATATGCTTCTCTTGATTGATGATAAAAAAAATTATTTTATGATATTTAATTTAAGGGATAAAAATGAAAATAAAATATAATAAAAAATTGATATATCCTATTTTTGTTTATCAACAATAATCTCCCTTTTAATTTATATTATGTGCCGCCAAACTGCCCTAGCCGAATCACCTACACTATTAATCAAAAGGTGACCCAATGGTCAACAAAAATTCAGATTTAGAGATGAAAACAGGACACGTGTAAAAAATGAGATTACATTCATTCATTCACTATTGCTTTACGTGTTTGTGATACATTTTTTAAAATTTTGTTTTTTGAATGGTTTATGATTCATATATATATATAATACATATCTTGATCAAACTGTTTTTGTTATTGCGCTCTATCTCATAGCTTTTGACTGTGCACGCGTGAACAGTGGAATTCAAAGTCCTTCTGATGTTTAAACCAAGTGGCACCCTGTGATCCGATGATAGTTATATGTATCTACTAGTTTGATAATATTATAGAGGGAACTAACTTGCTTTGGAGCTGGTTTGCTCGACAGTACATAAAGGATTATGTCCGGATGAATAAAAAAATTCAAAGAAGAAAAATGTGAGATTTTTTTAAAGGAACGAAATAGTAAGATATTTAAAAGGTATGATAGTGCATGCTGTTAGTTACATATTAAAAAAATTGAGTTTATTTTTTTATAGTATTGTTAGTTTAAGAATTAATTTACCGTAACTAATCAAAAATTATGATAATGTGATTTTTAAGGTAATTGGATAAAAATTTAAAAAATTATTATACAAATATATTAAATATTAATGTAAAACTCTATATATATATATATATTATTTAGTGTTGTAAGATTGATTTGATACTAAAGGGAGAAGGAAAAAAGAACAATTGTAAGTTCAAATTTCTCTCACTAATAAAACTAAAAATTAAAAATTAATATTTAATTAAAAAATGCATATTATTTATATTCTAAGAAATAAAAAATAATTATTTGTTTGACATATTTGTATAACATCTGTCTAAATAGTTATGATGATATAGAAATGGTAAATATTATTTTTATGTTGCAGCATGTACCTCATGATACACGATAACAGAAGAACCCCCTGAAAATCGGATTTATAAATTGCACTTGGTGACGGCTAACTTTAGTAGGTAATAATAGGTATAACAATAATTGGACTCCAAAGTGGTGGGTACAAAAACAAATCTTGAAATATGAGGCATAACAAGAAAAACGTTTTCAGATTTTGTAAATCTATCCGTGTTGTTAAGGGGGTGATTTTTTTAAAATGTTAAATTTCACTTGATTTTATTCTAAAACAATGAGCAAAATAATACTCGATGTAGCATACTTTTCATTTTATACTTCTTATATAATAGCTATTTTATTTTTAAAACCCATATAAATTTTAATTATTTTTGTAATGTACTACTGAAGCCTTTATTTTTACATAAATTTTGACAAAAATTAATATTTTTACGATAGATTTTGATTCATTACACAAAACTACTATTTCAATTTTATAAATATATTACAATTAATCTCTGTATGATAGTAAAACTTTGAAATTATTAGTGTAAGATTTAATAATTCCAAAATTATTGTGATCAAGATTTATTTAGATTTGTATTCAACCATTAAAAAATAATCATAATTATATGTTTTGATGAAGATACAAAGTTATTATTTATTTTTGTATGTTATTTCAACTATATTTAAATTTTTATTATTTAAATACTTAATAATTTTAAATTTACTATAGTATAAAAATTAAATTGTAATGCATTTATAAAACAAAGGGG
>PYAF01005010.1:213223-256230 GCA_007407185.1 Glycine tomentella
AAATTGTAATGCATTTATAAAACAAAGGGGAATTTCTTGATGTTTAAAAAACAGAAATGATTTTTATAATAAGGATATTTTTGTTAAATTCACGTAAAAATAAAGGTTTTAAATTTAAGTGTAGCATTTTCGTAAAATAAGAAAGATTTTGTGTAGTTTTTTTAAAATAGAAAAAATAATGTGAAACAAGCTTAAATAGAAAAGAAGTTAAAATAATTTACTCTGGAAAAAATTAGTTAGTGTATCTTTTAATAAATATTTGCTAAACTCTAATTATATAATTCTTCTGAAAAAAATAAATACCACTATATAATTAGTCAATTACTAGTACTTCGTATATATAATGTATTAGCGTATCATGAAAAAATTTAATACGCAAAGATTCTTGCCCAACAATTAATCTACTCCGTATATACTGTATTATTGTATCCCCATGATTAGCATTAATTGCGTTTCACCGTAGATTTCAATAATTTATTCAGTTTAAAATTATAGGACTGAGATATTTTCGGCTAAGTGGGCAACCCTAGGTGACTATACTGCTGGTGTTCGTGCACGTACGGGTTATGATTGCTTCTTCTTTTTTTTTTTTTTTCTTCTTCAGATAAACGTATGGGTTATTATTATTATTTTAGAATGTCTAAATTCTGTTCAAAAATCTTAAACATCATCACATTTTTATTAAAAAATAGAAAATAAAATACTGAAAAAGCATTAATAAATGTGTTATATTTTAAATAATTAATGGATTTCATAAAAAAAAATTAAAAAACTAATATGAGAGGTTAATATTTAAAATATTAATAAACATGAACTCTTAGGGAAAAATTAAAGTTGGTAACATTAACATCCATGATAAAAATATATTCTAGAGAACTTACACCAAAAATAAAGATATTCTTAAAAATTTCCTTTTTGGTAGTGATTTTAGAATGTTTGAACAAAACTTGTACTGATAAGAAAAGTAGATTAATGGAATACAGCCCAACTCTAGAAACAAAGGAAGCAATATTTTAAATAATGATTTGGAAGGTTAATATGTTGTCTTTTGCCATAATTTATGATAAAACATTATATCATTCTTTAAAATACAATATTTTCATTAAAATAATGTAATGTTTTTCATGCGTGGTATCGGTAATACTAATATATATGTTTTAGTGTGGTGTTCAGACTTCAGAGACTCGAAACAATTATTGATTAACAGTCTCTATATGGGTCAGCTGGATTCAACAGCGTCCTGATCTAACTCCACTTTAGAAAGTTGTCAAAGTTCAAAGGATTTTTACCTACACTTTTTTGAACAGAAAGCGTTTAAAATGATGTTAACAGCCACAAACAAGAAAGTCTCCGTCTAATAATGATCAATGGTGAGCGTACTTATGTTTAATGTGTTCCATCGGACTTGTTTTAAAGAACAAATATTAGACGTCAAAATATATTTTTGGTTTATTATGGACATTTGCGTGATTGTTTCATCGTCATGCGCATGCATGTGTTCTCTAATTCGTACGGAAATTTTGATTTCTTTACGCCAACTACCTACGTACGTGTTCTTTAAAACGAGAATTTACAAAATTTAATTTTAAATAATATAGTAAAATAAGTAGGTTTATTAAAGTAAATATATATATATATATCTAAAAAGTCATTTAAATTAATATTTTTTTATTAATCCTCATTGATCCGATACATTATACACAGACAGAAAGGAAAACTACTTTCCAGATTTTTTCATATTAAATTACTGTTTTACTCATTCAAATTACATCAATAAAAACAATAAAAAAAAAGGTAGAATTGATTTATGATAAGTAAAATGAAATTTACGATGACTAACATTTCAATACAAATTCAATAAGTAAAAATAAAATAATAACTTCGATCCTTTGATAGGATTGAATGTTCAAACATGCACTAAAATAATGATTTGAAGAAGAAAAACAGCTAAGGAAAACGAGTTTCGTATCGTAGGGTCCTTATTTTTCTGAGTAGTACATTACCTGAAGAGATTATTTATAATTAAAATTCATACGTGTACATACTCATGTGGCTGGAACCGCTGAGGTGGTTCCATCACTCGCCATATATGATTGAATGATTTTTTTTACGTTTCCACACAACTGAATATATAATAATTGTTGTGAACGATTTTGGCTTTTGTATTTGTGTGGCTAATAAATCTGAGAACGTTGTCTTGCTTGGTTTCTTTTTGTGTGGCTGATCGTATAGCTAGGAGTGTGTACGTGGAGGGACACCTGGAACAAGCTGGAAATTACTGAAATAGGGTCAGAATTCGATGACTTGATTGAATTGAACATTGACCAATGCCGTTGTGCTAGCTAATACTCGAACTCTCGCCATCTCTCCAACATGCACCATGTTTTGGAATTGCAAAGATTGCGACACTTTTCTGAATATGAATGAATGGAAAAATTGGCTAAATTATTTTTTGGATTCTTGTCCACGTTTGGAGACAGAGGGGCTTATAGCAATGGGTACCATATATGGTGAGATTTTTCCTTTCTCAATCGGGTGTTAGTTCATGCACGTTCATGGATTAGAGGTTTGCGCTTTGATTGAATTGGGAGGAGATAAAAGAGAAATAGGTTATCATTTTTTACTGTCTAATTCAAAACATAGAAAGAAAAACCACGTAATTGTTATTGTTTTTATCTTTCCGTGAAAAGAAAATGAAAAGGAGAGAAAATTTAATTTAAAACTATAAATTTGTCTATTTATTTACCATTGTATTAAAAAGATCAATATAGAAATTCTTTAATGTAAACATTTTTTCTCATTTTTAACCAAATTAAAAATTAATGTTCATCCATTTTTTTACTCCTTTTCAAATAATAAAAGAAGAAACTATACTTTTCTATATATTTTTTCTTGTCTGCATTTATTCTTTTTATCTACTTTTGTCACGTTTTCTTCAATTATATGTATCTAGCTAGAGTGGTGATATATAATTAGGTGGGCAGTCAAGCTATTCAGTACGAATTATGTTGCATGAATTTGTTTGCATTCAGTTTACTCAATCAAAAACTCACATTTGTCAACATTTCGTAAAATGGCTTTCTGTATGTACTATTAATCATTCTTCATCAGGTGAAACTCTTTTTTAAATGATGACACCAAAATTATACACCTAATCATATGCTATAAATAAAGTTGATTTAAAATTATAATTATACACAATACCCACATATTTTAAATACTCTAACAATATTTTTTATTTTTTTTCTATCTCTTTCTTTTTATCAAATTATAAATTTTATAATACCTAATTTTATTCCTTTTTCCCCTCTCTCTAGATGTCATATAGAATAATGGTTGTACATAAAACATTTTTCAATTACAATTTCCTCCACAACTACCAACCCTAGCTACTTTAACATTACGGTAGTTTATAACCTTCTTGTAATTAATATCTGAATGTTACAAAAAACAATTATAGGGCGACGGGGATACACAATATAAAAATTAATAATTAAATACTAATACATGATAGGAAAAATAAGTCTGGATTTATTAAATGTCATATATGTAAGTAATTAAAAATGAGGAATTACTTTTTAAAAAATAAGGGAATACTTATAATTATACAATCATTTAAAAAAACGATTTTAATATTAGTTAAAGACAACCTGAATTTACTCATTTCACCTTCATAATTAAATAATGTTATCACTAATATGATAATCCAACCAATTGTTATATAGATGGGTAGGCCATTAATTGCAGCAGCCATAAGCTTTATTATCGTAGATTATTTTAATCTTTTTTAGAGGGGGGTGTTCTTGAGATATTTTAAAATTACGTCTCTATCAACATAATAATTATTATCAATTGTCAATTCTATTTTCCAAATTATTTGTTAGAATTTTTTAAAATAAATTTATTTTTAATAACTATATTTATTGTCATTTACAAGCTACGAATTTAAGCTATTTTTCTCATAATTATTTCTCTCTTCTTATAACTTAATTATCATCTAATATCGTTTGCATTTTACTCAACAGATTTTTTCCAAAGAAAATAAGGTTGTTCAATTTTCAAAATTGTGTATTTTTTATTCTTGTTTATCATCGATACCCTTTTGACGTGAATTATCAATATCAAACTATTATTTATGTAAAAGTATAAAAGTGAATTACATAACATTGATCGGTAAATAATTTGATCAGTTTGAATTTCTCATATTCTATTAAAAGTACTGAAATTAGAATTTTAATTATAAAAATTTAATAAAAAATTTTGGCTGGAAAAATTCAAAATAAAATAAAATAATAATGAATTGATGTATGGTGAAGTTACATTTATCTTCCAAATAACTCTTGGAAATTTCTAGAGATAGCGTTTGCTGTCCATTGCTTGTCTTTTGACTCACATTGAAACTTGCGTTGAGTGGTGTTTGTGTCAAAGACCTCATAGGTCTTCCTTTCTTTCACTGCCAAGAAACAGATGAGAGTATGGTGTTTTAATCAGCTGGTGATAAATTTAGCTACTTACTGTTATAATTATTGGGTTGGCATTTGTGACGAACATTAGATATCACATCTCATGACTCCAAATCTATATCTGTTTCCAAAATGATAGGAGGGGGCCCACAGCTGTGCTAATTGACATGAACCTCATCTTAATGTCAACCATGCAAATTCTTTTTATACAATTAATTGATTGATTAATTGCATCACTTTTGGCTGCTCCTTCCTCGTTCGGTCGTTCATGAAGGGTGTGTTCAAAACTGTGTACAGTAACTATTAACTAATACCCTTGTAACATTATTGTCACGTACACGTAGGACTGAGCTCGATTTAATCTTATTTTGACATATCCATCTTAAATAATAATAATATACGAGTGATGAATTACATCAATATTTAAGACTGAAGTATAAAAATATAAACAGAATATTGATAGGTACCCTTTGACACATTACACTAAAAAAATTGTTAACTGCTAATTCCAGAATTTTAAACTTGACTCAAACCTAATGGCTGGAGCAATTACTTTGACCCAAAACTAGTCTCATAATTTAATTTATTCAGTTTAACTGTTGGATCAGATGTGTTCATAATTTAATATTGATGTGATCAAACTAGCCATAAACTAGATTGAGTTAATGTGATTTAATTACCTTCCAGCAGAGCCCAAAGAAGAATCTTTTCATAACAGTCGAAGGTCTTACGCGCTGCAGTCTATCTCACATTTTCTCAGTCTCCTTTCAAAATTCAAACCCATGCAGTACTATCACAATGTACAAACGAGTTTCACCACTAAGATCCGGATCACCGTTTAGCATATAAAACTAATGTTGAACCCTTAATCACTTATTTAAGAGACAAAATTATCTGTCAACCATATCATTATATTATATTGGTTACCGATTTGTTTAGTGGTCCATTGAGCTAATATTAATTCTTTCTAATTAATTACTAGTTTAAGTTTTGTAGCATTGACTAATACTTATCACAATTTTTTATATCATTTTATTTATTAATCTCTTAACTTTACATGCATCTAAGGTACTAGTTAACTTGACTTTAAGTATAATTACTCCTAATTACATAATTCTTGGTAACACTTCAATGTCATGAAATAATTGGAAGCCACCAGGACCATTCACAAGTTGCCGCTTCGCAATTCCTGCGATCATGAACAACTTGAACTCGTGTCCATTTTCGTTCTCGTATATAGAATCAAATAACCAATAGGATGTCTGGTAGCTAACCCAAAGTACTATAACTTGTTGCATTAACCAAAAAGTCACTGCTAATTAAGGAGTATGCAACAGACCAATTTAGACACTACTACAGTAGGTAGTATTCATTGTTACTAAAAAATTTGCGAAGATGTTGATTGCTTAACGTAGGAAGAATAACGAGGGTTTTGCAAAGTCCTATATTATAGTAGAGTTAATAGGGGTTAGCTAGGTGCCTTTATGAGTGAGTTAATGTGGGTGTTGTTGGAGAGATAGAGAGTGTTGGTAAGCATCAATGCCCTAAATGTGAGGCTATGAAATAGATTACTTTGGCGGAGGGTTAAGGCAATTTACTATCACCTCCAATCCATCCACTTGAAACCAATTCATTTAATTGGGCAATGCAATTTGACACATTCTTTTTGGATCTTAGCCACGACATAACAAGATCTCCAGCAGTTATTGTGGACTCTTTTCTCTTGCAGATAGCCTCTGCTTAATGGAAGTTTATACAAGAGTCTCATTCAGAGGGAATTAATTAATGAAAAGGTCGAACCTGTCATGCCAAGTGCGCAAAGATATACTATATGATGAAATATTAATAGATCTTATCTAATTATCTTGCATGTACCTGACGAGGCAACGGTAGCAACAAATTAAGACCTATCGAAAATAAAATTTGATAGTAGTACAATAAAGTCCAAACCACATAGATTCATGTCTCATATATGTTATTCATGGCCAGGTCAGCCTTGAAATTTCAGAAGAAAATTCCACGTGACTGTAGAGTTCCGGCATAATAATGGCAAATTAAACTATGAATCTAGACAATTCCAGAATTTCTTTCTGAATTGTTGTTTTCTTCAATTGAAATTTGGTAACGACCATGATTATATACATCAATATATACTTCCATTTCATTTTCCTATTTTTATATAGAGTATATATTAGATCATTGCAGAAAACAAGGAAAATAAATATGCATGGCATATATAGGTTAAGGTTATGATTCCAAAAAAAATTGCTTGGATCATGAAATCATTCTCATTACGTTATTTTTTTCTTCCTGTGGGGATTTTCTTCCTGCACCCAGCATATTTCTTCATACACCCAACAATGAGAGCGGAAAATAAAAAATACTCTTACGTATAACTGATACGAATTGTCAATCCACAAGGTCCATACGGATTTCCAATCTGATCATGCTATCTTCACGTTATTAACACAACGCTTTAATCAACTAATCTAATAGATCAATTATGTTAAAAAAATAATTAATATCATTATATATAACACTAAAATTTCTAATATATATTTAATACATATATATATGTTTACATAATAAATTTTGTAAGAATTAGTTTTCATTTAATAATGTATTTTATATATATATATATATATATATATATATAATTTTTTGTTAAACATATGATTTTTATTTTTAATTTATTTTGTAAAACATATTTTTAACATAATATTGAAAGTACAAATTGATAATTTGTATGGGTCATATAAATTGAAAATTCATATAACCCATAAGAATTGATAATTCGTATGACCAATATGAATTGACATTCCATGTGGTCATATAGGCTACTCATAAGGATATTTTTTACTTTTCCTTTCATTACTGGTGCATGAAGAAAAAGCCTTGGTGTGTGGTTGGGCGTATTGAAATTGGATCATTTTGCAGTACGTTTATTGTAGGGGGCAAAAAATTTCTCTCTCATTGGATTTTCTGTTAACTTCTCAGGCCGATCTCGTTCTATCCATATGTGTTGGCCCAAACAACAAAAGCAAGAACATAAATAATGAAAAAAATTCTGGAGCAAAAAATAAATAAATAATATAATCAACTTGACAATTTGAAAAAATAAGTTATAGTTGCACCAATATCCTTTGAATTAATAATTGAAGTTGAAATTGAAAGGAAATCTCTGTCGGTCCATTTTCAAAAAAAAAATGAAATAGAATAAATAAATTTATATTAAGTTATTTACTTTAATACATAATTGATTATCTTCAATCATTCAAATTTTATGGATAGAAAAAATTAATCATCAACGAAAGAACTACCCTTATCGTACTATAAATACTGTTGACTTGAACAAAATAACTTATACAAAATAAAAACTATGTGATCATAGATTTTTTTTTTTTTTTAAAATCTAGGGAGGAAAAGTTTCCATTGTTAACTTCACACCAATTAGCAAAGCATTCGTGAAGAAAAAATTCCCCGCTAGTCCCTCGTAAATTGGTGAAGGATTATCTCGGAAACATTTTTTTCTTGCTATTCCTTCACAAGAACAACAAATTATTTAGTGAGGGACTCTTTGCCTTGCAAATCCTTTGCTAACGGAAATATAATAATTGAAAACAAAACATATAAAGTTAGTGAGGACGTATTTCCCTCTTGATTTCCTAGCTACTTTGGGAAGGAAATATCCCTCACAAAGTCTTGAAAAATAGATCATCAAATTATGATTGAGTTTAGCGAGAAAATTTCCCTCACAAATCAGACACAAGTTTGTTAATGATAATTTGTCTCATAAAGAATCTGAAAATTGTAATTTAGCGAGGGAATATTTTTGTTCGCATTTCCTTCTCTATTCAATTATGAGAAAAATTAATTAAAGTTTAAAATAAATTTAAATTATTTAGTTGATAACATAATTTAGGAGATGAAATGAAATTTTAAAATAAGTTAAAGTATAATATAAGTTTATGTGTGTATCTATTAATGATATGAAAATTTATGTGTGTATCTATAGTGATATGAAAATAATAATAACTTTACTCCTATTAAAACAACATATTCTCTTTCTTATTGTTAAATAAATTCAACTCCTATCGACAGACAACAATTGTTTTGTTATCTTTTATTTCTTTTAGATTAATCTATTATCTTTAATAGTATTTTTACTATATCCCAATAAATTTATATTATTGAGTACGTTGAAATCAAATATTCCAACTTGAGTATGTTATCATTTTTTTATGAGTATATGACTACTATGGTATCCATTGCTCCATATATAGTTATTTGGTGACTAGTGATGAGTAATGTGATACTTTGTTGATGGAAAGATTTTTTTTTTATTTTTTTGCTTTAGAAAGAGAGAAATAGGAATTGAGTTTTTTTTTTATATATATAAAAAAGGATATATTATCTTTTTATTGGAACGCTAACCGGTAACATTTTTTTTAACAGCCAAATAATATATATATATATATATATATATATATTATGATAAAAGCAAGTTAGTTAGCACAAGGAGTGATAACCCACTAGTTAAGTTGAAATTGATTTACATAACAAAAAAAAATCCAATACACATTTATATTTGCTACTCACGGGTTCTTTAATTATAACCACTCAACATTCTCATGTTAACCGTAATACTTGCACAGTTGCACCTATATCTTCATATGTTCCACAATTCCTTTGCACCCATTGATTTACGTTAGATTCACTATGCAATTTATCGGATCTAACCCCTACACATAAAGTAATAATTAAAACTTGCACCTTTGCTCTGCACCAACACCAAACTCTATATCTTGTCTCATCAAATATTGCTTCAGTTTGCCACACCCCCGGGTTGAAAATCACCTTATTTCTATTCAATCCATATTGTCCCGATAAGACTTATTCACATAGACCACCAAGCTATTTTCTGGCTTGCACCTCTTAAATTACCAACATGTTGCCAAAAGTGTTGTTGATTATTTGTTGGTAATACTCGTTGATCACCCCACCACGTATAGCACTTGTTCCACAAAATCATGTGTCCTGTTGCACTCAAAGAATAAATGCGTTGCGGATTCCACTTCTAGGTGACAGACTGCACAGATTATTTAATCCCACTGGTATGATGTTCCTCTTGCTAAGATTCAGCTTTGTTTGCACATGATCATAACTTAGCTTCCACACGAAACCTTTAATGTTTGATGCAACTTTTAGCTTCCACAGTTGGCAATAAAATTCCTCCTTATTCGAGATATTCCCTACATGTAGTTGTAGATACATCTCTTTCACTACATACTTCTTTTCTCCCCTTTGGTTCCACTTCCATCCATCCACTTCATCCCTTGTAGGTGCTCTCACGCTAATGGTTGCATCATTTGCTGGATCAGCTCATTTTCCCATTGAAAGCATCTTCTTCTCCATTCCAACTTCCACCTCCATTCGTCCCTTTCCCATCCTCCCACCTCCGAAATGTGTCCCTCGTTTGTAACTGAAATAGAAAATAGCCTATTAAATTTTATAAAAAGACACTCTTGACTTCCCCATGATGTATACCAAAAACACAGTTTCTCATTCCCCAGAACTCTCTCCACTCTATCCAACCTCTACTCTCACCCCCCCCCCCCCCCCCCCCCCCCCCCCCCCCCCCCCCCCCCCCCCCCCCCCCCCCCCCCCCCCCCCCCCCCCCCCCCCCCCCCCCCCCCCCCCCCCCCCCCCCCCCCAACACACACACACCTCACATGTGAGCATTAAGTCATACCACCATTGTGACCCCCGTAGGGACATCAATTTTGTCAATACCATATTTTTCAACACCACTTTTCTCCAAAGAACCTCATCCCCACTCAATAATATCCACAATCATTTCCCCAGCAAGGCTTTGTTAAATATTTCTAAATTTTTAATCCCCAGCCCCCCTTCTCAATGCGTGAAGTAAACACATCCCATTTAACCCAAGCCACTTTCTTTCCTCACCCTTTGCTCCCCACAAAAAACTCCTTTGTATCCTATTTAGAATTAAAACCACCTTCCTAGGAATCTTGAAGAAGGATACAAAGTAAAGTGAAATAGAGGATAGTACCAATTTTACAAAGCAAATTCGTCCTCCAAAGGATAGGTGCTTCCTCCTCGATGGTTCTAATTTCTTTTGCAACTTGTCAATAATTGGTTGTCAAGTTGTGCTCCTCCTTGCATCTGCCCAATAGATAATTCCAAATATAAGAAGGGAAGAGATGTAGTAGAACAATTCAAAATTTTGCAAAACTGTCAAGATCCCTTTAATCAACATGAATTCCCACCAAACGATTCTTTGAGAAGTTCACTTTGAGACCGGAAGCCAATTCAAAATAACTCAAGATTGTCTTCAAAGTAATGGTATCTCTCATATTATTCCTAAAGAAAAATATGGTATCATCCGCTATTGTAGTAGTGAGACCTTCAAATTTCCTTTCCCCACGCTAACACCAGAAGTTAGATTTTTTCTTTCGACTTCCTTTACCAATCCACTCAACCCCTCAACTACTTTCAAAAATAGGAAGGGTGTTAATGGGTCACCTTGTCGTAATCCTTTTGTAGGCAAGAGTTCCTCTGATGGGCTTCCATATATAAGGACAAATATCAATGAGAATTACAAGCATCCTTTCAACCAATGGATCCACTTTGAGCAAAAACCCATCCTATGTAGCATATATACTAGGAAATCCCACTTCACTAAGTCATAAGTCTTCTCAAAAGCGGCTTTAAAAATAATGCATTTCTTTTTCTTAGCCTTAACTTCATGAATGACTTCATTTGCCACAAGAGCACCATCCAAAATATTTCTCCCTCCTAGAAAATTCGATTGTCTACGTCCACCACCTTGCTCAACACCTTGCTAATCCTTTTTGCCAAGATTTTAACAATTATCTTGTATAGACAACCAATGAGTGAGATTGGTTTAAATTCCCACAAGCCTTGTGGATTCTCCTTTTCTGGAATTAAAGTTAGGAAAGATGCATTAGAACCCTTAGGTAATTTCCCATGCTTATGGAACTCCCCAATGGCCCTACACTTCTCCACTTTGATAACCTCCCAACAATCCTTAATAAAGTAGAAATTGAAGTCATTCGGTCCTGGGCTTTTGTTACCATCACAATTTTACACCGCTTCTTTAATCTCCTTTTTGGAAAATTCCTTCACAAGATCCGAATTATTACTTTCCCCTATAGAAGAGAAGCTCACCCCATCCAAAAGAACTTTCGTTTCCCCATCTTCATGGAATTTATTTTGAAAAAATTCCTTTGCTTCTTTCTTTATTTTTGTCGGACCCTCGTGCCATGCTTCTTCAATTTCCAAGCCTTTGATGTATTTCTTCCTCATCTTCCAATTTACAATTACATGAAAATATTTAGTGTTTTCATCTCCCTCCTTAAGCCATTTTGATCTATAATTTTGAGAAAGAATGGACTCTTGAATTTTTAAGTTCTCCAATACTCCTTCACCATATCCTCTCTCTCACAAGCCTCTTTGAAAGTTAAGATCTCCAATTCCTCCTTAGCATCCAAAGCATTGATGTTTGTCACAAGTAACTCAACATATGCTTGTTGATCTCCAAATTTTCCATGCTCCGCTTCTTGATATATTTCTTTAGTAATTTGAGTTTTTCTTTAAACACAAACGCTCCCCATCCTTGGACATTGTAGGACTCATAAGCTTTTTTGGTGAAGTCCACAAAGCCCTTCCCTTTTCATTGTCGCTCCCTCCATCTTCTTTGGGTTGCTTGTCCCCTATATCTCTTGGGTCATACACATTTGGCCCATTAATTGTCGCTTCCACCTCCAAACTTTGTGGTCCCACACTTTCAAACTCCCCAACAGTCTTCTTCTCCTTGGGTATCTCTCTTTTGTACTCTCTTTATCTTGAGACACCTTCTCTTCAAATTTTCCATTCCCATGTCCCCCTGACACCTCTATTCCTATACTAGTCAGCCCTTGTATGTGACATCCTCCCTTTTTCCCTCCTCTCATGCTCCTCCTTTAAAGTCCATGGTGTGATTGAAGCAAACCACTTCCCCAACCATTCTGTGTTCTCCTTTAGAGTCCCCTCCAGGTCTTCGTTCTCTTTCCCAGATATTAACATCATGTTATCTCCCATATATCAGATCCTAATAGACGAGAACTCGTGAAGGAAGAAAGTCTCTCTTGATTCCATGGTCAGGGTGTTGTTATGCATTCCCCCCACGAAGCATTTCTCCAACCAACCAGCATTACATTAATCCAACTTGATACTCCACTCTTCACCCTTCCATGTGTTACCCATCACTTGCTTCTTGGCCCTCCAGCTTGTACTATTCATCTTCGTTGCTTGTGCATATCAACATCCTTTTATTCTAATGTTTTGATTCATTTTCAAAGGTGTCTTTCTTTGTCCACCACCTTTCGTCCCCTTCTTCAGTACTCCCCTTTCCACCCATATCATGGCAAATTGATGATCATTCTCTTGTCACCAAACCACATATTTGCAAATCTTTGTCTAGTTTCCCCACATTCTCCACGTCTCCAAATCTAACGAAACCATACCTCAGATCATTTTTGCTTCTCCTTGGAGATATCAAAACATCACATACCCTATCCAGTGTCGAAATTGAGACCACAACTTTCCCACCGTGGGACTATCCGAAAAGTTTATGAAGAAGAAAGTAACAGTTCCTCTTCCCATGTGCTCTCCCAACGCTACTATTCATTCTTATAGTTTGAGTAAGCATGGATGTAAGAGATTAATGTTCATACAATGTCGATGTAAAAAGTATTTTACATATACAATCAATACATCTTTACATTTTGTCACATCCTGTAATATTCTTTTAATTAAATAAAAACTAATTAAACATGATAAATGCACCACGTTCTCTACTTTTCATCCTCTTAAGTCAAGGAATTGGCGCAGCCTTCGCCCTTCCAATTCACGCGCCTAATTCGTTGAGAGAAGGAATCATGAATCTTGGGAGGCTTGCTGGGAAAGAAAATCATAAGAGGACCAACACTCAACAACGAGGTTGTGATCCTCGACATTGGTGTTGAGCATGCGACCAACACTTGCATCGGAGTAAATTGTTGACTCTGTTCTTACGAGGTTGTGACGTTGGAGTCAGGCATGCAGTAAAGACATAATTATTTTTTTAGGGGGAGAAATAATTTTCTTTTTTGGAAAATCAATCAAATGTTATATTGAAGGCAAGGAAGTTGCCTGAATCATAAAGGCCAAGGTAGCGGCATTAGTCGAGAAAAGCCATATTTGTCTACAATTAGCTTTCCTACAAATTTCTAGTTGCTTTTTAATTAAATATAAATTTTATATTTAAATGATGTTTTTATTATAAATTTATTTATATAAAATAAATATTTATTCCAAATATGTAACTCGTTTGCTATAATTATTATTATTATTATTTACATTATTATAATTATAATAAAAAAAAGTTATTATAATTATATAATATGATATATTTATATTTTTATATAGCATATATGATTATTAATATATATATATATATATGTTTAGTACATGTATATGTATATAATGTAATATAATATAATAATAAAAACAAGGTATTCTTTAATGTTTGATGACTAATCTCTCGAAATATTCATTTTAAAAAATTGATATCTTTCAATAAATTTTTTTTATGTGCACAAGTCAAGAATCAAACCTATGTCTACATATTTAAGAGACAAAATTATTTATCAACTATAATCTATATCACACTATGTTGTTTAAAAAGGTTTTTAATTAGGAACCTCAGATCATTTAATTTGGAAGGGGTCAATGGACATAGGGTTGCATACTGTATCTTGGATTAAAATCACTAGGCCTAAAATGTTGGGTGGGCTGAGCCTTAGAAAGGCTAGGGACGCCAATATTTCCCTTCTAGTAAAATTGACTTAGGACATGATTCACAATCGTGATAAGCTCTGGGTGAAGATTTTTTTACAAGTATTGCTCTGAAATTCCCTTTATGCAAATTGATAAGGCACAAGAGTCTCTCCTATTTGGGGGTCTATCAAGTATCAACTATCATAAAGGGCAAAAACTTTCTTAAGGCTGGTTTCACTTTTCGCATTGGATCAGGCGAAACATCTTTTTGGTATGAAGCGTGGCTGAATGAAGGCCCTCTATGTACAAAGAAAGGTATTTTATACATGTTGATATCCAAGACAGTTGTTTTAGGATAAATTAAATGATGTTTTCCAACATGGCGTGTGGCATTTGCAAATTGCAACAGTTGGCAACTCAAATTCTTTCAAAGCTGAAACAACACACTCTCAATCTGCGACCTCATATTATTAATCCACAAGTCCCTGACATGATTATTTGGAGTGAGAACACAAATGGAGCTTACACTACTAAGTCAGGTTACAAATGGTTCCTCAAGTAATGGTTGGGCAATAAACTTAGGTACGAGTGGAATTGGATATGGATGTTGAAAGCTTAGGAGAACATCGAATTTTCTATTAATCCATGGAATGCACATGTTGAATCTCAATGTGGTACGTCACCGAAGCCTTTTGATCTTGTGTGATTCTGGTGAAAAAACTTGGAATCAACTACAAGATCAGGATGCATGTTGTTGTTGGATTCTCTTGAAATGACTAATCCAAGACGATTGGAACCTGAGATTAGAATGTATGTCAATGTACATACTCAATTTTGTCAGAAGAAACTAAAAAATGTATAAAAAAAATTGCAAAAGCTTCACAAATAAGTGAATCATATTATATTTTGTAATATTATTATATTATTACTCCTATTATTTTACTAAGCCACAATTAAACCATTCTTAACCATTTGCTAATTTGTTTTGAAATGAGTAGAGTTTTGTGTTTTGGAGTATTAATTGACCGGCGGTTCAACAAGGACGGTGGATCTGCCAAATATTGGAGGGTGGGTTCGCAATCTAACAAGTAAGTCACATTATTTCAAGAAAAGTCAACTACTAATTAACCTACCCAACCGAACTAACACACAATACAACTGTTCCTTTTGGCAGTTGCAATAAATTACATTTTTTTCCAAATTAAATAAAATAAAGATGACACACAAAAATAAAAAATAAAAAAAAGCCGCCTTTGACCTTTCCTTTGAATTCACATAGTAATAATTGTGATCATTCATTCATTCATTCATTGACATGCAAATCTCAGAGCCAATGTTTGCAGTGCAGCCTCTGGCACCGGCGAACTCCGAACGCGGTGCTGCCGGAGATGCTCCTCTGGTCAGAACTTACCGTGCTTGGAAAGGCAACAACGTAAGTTTAACATAATAATATCTATCAGTGTTCCACCAAAAGTTTTAAGCTCAATTACCCTTTTTAAGTTTTTTTCTACCTGTGTACAAATTCAATTTTCAATTGATTTATGTGTGTGCTTGTGTTTTATTGTATTAGACCATGTTTTTGTAATAAAGTAAAGTAAAGGGTATTGTTGATTGTCCAGTTTTCCTTGGTGTGTTGATAATTTGGATATTTGGACAGGTCTCAAAAACTAGAAAACTCACACCTTAAAAATTACTTATCTATTATATATAAAATTAAGCTTTTGTACTGTTTGAATGCAGTTAATTATCATTTGTGTTCTGAATTATTTGTGGCTGTTGTATTTTTTCAGGAATTTTGTCTTTGGGGGAGGCTTATATTTGGACCTGATGGGAAATCTATACTTTTGACTATCTTTCTTGTTGTTGCCCCTGTTGCTGTTTTCTCTGTTTTTGTGGCCAGGAAATTGTTGGATGATTTCCCTCATCACTGGGGATATTCAATATTGATCGTAGTTATTCTTCACACAGTGTTTGTAAGTCCTTCTATTCTGTAACCGTGATTTGTTTAATATATATGCTCACTCAGTAATTGTTCTTGTTCCTAATAGCAGTAGGTAGAGTTGTTCCATGGCCTAGTTTTTCCATTTTAAGTTGTGAAGAATCACTATGTTTCTGGTTTTACATGTGAAGCGCTATTGCTATATATCTTGCTTCGAGATACAATTTGAAGGGAAAAAACTTGCACAATTTCTCGTATCTGTTCGTTAGACTTAGACCTCATTGGCCTAAACTTTAACCTACAAAATCAAGAAGCAGAGCTTTAAAATACTTTCACAGTTTCACTTGCTTCTCTCTTGAAAATCCTACTACGAATCTTGGATGGCTTGACATTTAGAAATAGGTTTGAAACCACTCAGAATGACTCATTCTGCCACCTTCATCCATTAGTACTATGTTTACATTACCATTATCACACCGTATATTTTGCATTCCTGCATCGGGTTATTGTAGTGCTTGTCATCATGAGAATTTTCCCTCTAAACTTGTCGACTTACTTGTCATCATATTCACGGGACATTGTCATTTACAGCTATTTCAAATATTTTATACAAGTGAATGGCTGAAGAGGCCTTATGAACTAATCATGGTTTAATTTTATATAGGAATTGTTATCACGTACAGTTCTGACACTGACAACTTGCATATTCTCTCTATATAAAATAACATTTATAGGCATTATATCTGGATGATGCTAAGAGTCCTGAATGTTTTTCATAAACTTTGTGAATTTCTTATGTTAAAAATTATACTTCTGGCCTGTCACACAAATACCAATTGTTGACAGAAGTTGGTATTTATTTGTGGGGTAGACGGAAGGAGGGTGGGAATGGGAGGACCAGAGGAGGGAGCAAGGGAGTATCAATTTGGTGAAGTGAAGCAAAACGTGTTAGGTTCTGATTTAATTATAGTTGAATAAAGTTATACCAACTTTAAAGGGTAGTAAAAAAATCAAGTGGTTGGACCATGTGGTGATGGGTTGGAGTTCCTTAATTACACAAGATAGGTTTAAATCTTAATTAGGAGAGAACAATCTACCTTTAGTGTCTTTAGATTTTCTGAAAGAAATTAGTCTCAATAATAATTAGCATATTATTTTACTCCTATTGATTCAAATAATATGTAACATAATATTTTATTCAGATCCCTTGAATAAGTAGTTAAGAATTTGAATTTTGATTTTTATATATAATTTTTTTTATTAAGACGGAACATTTCACCTTTTAAGTGTCTTCAAATATTTTGAAAGAGATTAGTCTTAATAAAAACGTGATATTTTTTCCTTTTAATCACAGAAAAAAAAAAAAGATAATAGAAAACAACCATGTGTAACATAAGAAGATTTCCTAAATCTTATGACTTAATAAGAGCATTACCCGTAATCCTAACCAAGGTGGGATATCTTTATGCATCCCCCTTATGTCCAAGATTGGACATTTGGTGCTTTCCAGGAATAGCCAACATTAAGAATAGATGGATAACTTACCATAATTAAAAATGGACCTGGCCTCACCCATTCTTAAAAACTGGTTCAAGGAAGAAGAAAAACCCAAGTCCTTTGAGAAGTATTTTGACCATATTTTTAACTAATGTGGGAAAATCTTAACAAAGGGGATTGTATAGCTTATTTTTTCAGCTAAGCAACCATTTCATACGTGGTCGACCTAGCATTTCAATTAAGCAATAGTAGCTTGCAACTTGTATAAGAAATCGTTGCATGTCATAAAAGATGGTCCAAAATTGTACAGTGATTACTCTTCGGAACAAGATTGTGGAACTACTCTAATGAGACTTGCAGAAGTTCCATCGTTACCTAAATACTACCGTTCCTTTTTCTTTTTTTGAAAAACAAAAGTCCACATTCATGCCTTTTGCATTTCGATCTGTTTTTATTAAAACATGTAAGGTAATTTGGTTTTGATTTATTTATTAGTATGAATAGTAAAAATATTATTTTTTTATGTAGTTTGAAATATATTATGAAGAACTTATGGATCAAAACTAAAAAAAGGAAAAGAAAATTACAAATAAGAGTTTTTTTTCTTTGTTGATCATAGTATTGATACGAAGTGGTTTCTGTTGGAAATGATGATAGAAATGATGATTAATCTTTATCGGGAACCATGAGTGTACACAAGTGGGCATTTTCTTCCAAGTACAATATATTTCATACTCAATGGTCAATCAGGATTTGAATTTTGAACCACTTAATTAAAAGACACAAATTGTTATCACTTATCTCAATAGTTATTGGTAATAAGAGATAGTTTGTGGGATCTATTTACTGAATTTTTTGGAATTGGCTTTTAGAGGGGGGATATTGGATTAAGCAGTTGCACCAATATAGTACCTTGTTTGGAACTCTTAATGGTTACACAAATTATTCTAATCTTGTACAATGGTTCTGATTTTGATGTAGATTACATTTTCAATACAATTATTCTAATGCTTCTCATTCACCCCTCTACTCCTAAAGTCTTACAACGTATTCCCAGGTTCTGATCACCCTTGTACTGACCTCAGGAAGAGATCCTGGCATAGTGCCCCGTAATGCTAATCCTCCAATTCTTGATGAATATGAAGGGAATGCCAATATCAACAATGAACAAACCCCACGGCCACATTTGCCACGAGCAAAGGAAATAATAGTCAATGGAGTATCTGTGAAGATAAAATATTGTGATACCTGCATGCTCTATAGACCTCCTCGTTGTTCTCATTGTTCAGTATGCGATAATTGCGTGGAGCGATTTGATCATCACTGCCCTTGGGTTGGTCAGTGCATTGGATTGGTAAGGGATTACATATATATTCCAATTTCATAGCGATATGATGGTATTCAAAAGTCACCATCTCAAAGTCTTTTTCTATCATTATATTATGATCTAGTCCTAGAAGAACAATTGTTGTGTTTTTCTTTTAATGTTTAATTTTATCTGTAATGTCCATTTTTTGGTTTGTGTTTTGCTTTTCATTGCAACTATTGCATAAAAATAGATATGAATAGATTCAAATTACTGTTGAAAAGGGGTATGCAATAAATTGAATATACTACTTGTAGATATCTTTAGTACTTGGAGGCAGAAAGCCTAGAATATAGCAGTGAATTGATGGAAAGCATTAAGTAGTTCTTAAAATAACACGTCTCCATTACAAACAAAAGAAATTTCTATAGAACTAGGGAAAGGAACAGCTCAAAGATTGTAGAATCATCATAGCTTGAACTCCCTATAAGTTTTGTGTTTCTATTTAAATTCTTACTAAGCTAATAGGTTTGTATCATATTCTTGAATACATTTTTCTTCTAGGTTATAAAAAATTAGCAAAAGCTGGTTTGGTATTGTCTGATTTGATACATATAGCTAATAATAATACACAATTATATTTGTAGTAGATATGATCATGAAGTTGCTAATTCAGAATTATTTTTTGCTTCTTTGCTTTTATGTATGGCGGCAGCGAAATTACAGGTTCTACTACATGTTTGTTTTCTCAGCAACCCTTCTTTGTTTATATGTTCATGGCTTTTGCTGGGTCTACATTAAGAGGATCATGGACTCAGAGGAGATATCAATTTGGAAAGCAATGATCAAAACTCCTGCTTCCATTGCACTAATAATATACTCCTTCATTTCTGTCTGGTTTGTTGGTGGCCTCACTGTTTTCCACACATATCTAATCAGCAAAAACCAGGTTTGAACACCATTTAACTCACAAGCCCCTGAACTTAAATGTGACTATCTGGGAGTTTCTGAAATTCTGATCAACCTCTGCATTTCATATTTGGAAACATTAATATAATGAGGAGTGATAGTAACACTCTATCACACTTCTTCTAACACAATCTTTATTGTTGATTAAAATTTATTGAAAACTATAAAATCATGAGTGAAACTCACAAAATTTTATGATTTCCAATAAATTTCAACCAATAACAAAGTTTTGTAATGTCCAATAAATTTCAGTGAATAACAAAGAATCTTTACATACTTTATCTATGAAAGAGTAATGTGCATTTCTAGTATGGTTTTCTTACACATATTAATGACCATATTTTGATTTATGTGCAGTCTACATATGAAAATTTTAGATACCGTTATGACAAACAAGCCAACCCTTATGACAAAGGAGTAGCTGCGAACTTCAGAGAAATATTTTGCTCCGGCATTCCTCCATCCAAGAACAACTTCAGGTCTAAGATTCCAATTCCAAAGGAACCATCAGAATCATCTAGAAGAAGAACAGTTGAATCCGTGAGCCCTATAATGAGAAAAACAGCAGGAGACCTTGAACAAGGAACCACCCCAGTGTACAATGAATTTGAGGAAGAGGAGGAGGCAAGTGATTATGCAGATGAGTTTACCAATGACGAGGAACATGGAAAGGTTAGTGGAATAGGTGATGATATGTCTGTGGATTTGACCAGGATGCTTCACACAGAAGGGGGGCAGAGAGAAGTTGCTTCACTTCTAAGGCACTCGCTGTGGGAAAGAAGCAGCAAAGAAAATGGGACGTAAGTTATGATGTTTAAGACAGGATCACCAGTGATAGTAGTAATGAGCCTAGTGGCAACTCAACAGAAGAGGCTCCATAATATTGATGTCAGAAAAATTCAAAATGTAAATTAAAAGAGAAATATTATTTGTACGGCTAAAAGAGAGAGATAGAAAGAGAAATTTGAGATATAATAAATGATGTGATGGAAAAAGATAGATAAAAAAAAAAAATGATGTATGAATGGTTGTATACTTTTATGTCACATCTCATTAAAAGTACAAGAATCTTGGGTGGGAAAGTGGGAGGTAATGCATGTGTGTTGGTTAAATCTGAGATGCAATCCCTTCAAAAAAAAAATTCTGAGATGTAATTGGAGCTAATGTGTTAGATATTGGATTCTTTGGAGTTAATGTGATGATATAATATAGTTCTTGTGAAAGTGGAAGTTGTGTACAATTGAAGAATAATAGATGTTCAGGAAGTGATCCTTCCAAGTTCCACCATGTACATTTTATTTTTTTTCATTTAGCATGACTTGATATCAGTGTGTTTGTTAGTTTGGTGTACTTTATTTTATATGTTTAATTACATAAGCAACACGATAAATCTTATTTTATAACTTTTTGTTTGGATAAAATGAATTAGGAAGGATAATAATAAATGGGAAAATGGGGAAGAAATAAAATATTTTTATTATTTGAATGGGTAGAATCATGAAGGAAACAAGAGGTGATCAGATTTCGAAAACACCTAGAGCTTAATACTACTGACTATATTAATTAATTTATGTAATCTCAATTAATTAGTTAATGAATCTTATAAAAATGACCAAATAAAATATGTATGGTTTGGGACCAGTACATGATCATGATCTCAATCAATATCTGTCCGACATATAGCTTATTTTTCAATTTAGGAAAAAAGTTAATAATTTTTTACTTACAAACAAAGTTAAGAAAGTTTGTCTATCGAGATTATAGTCTATAGTCACCTACATGAAAATGGATTCACAGTAGTCAAACCTCCAGGACTTATTTTTTACTGCTGAATGAAGATCGAACGACCAAAATATCAAATGTATTTTAAGTTGATTGACCGAGATAAAATATGAATCTTCATCTAATGATTTTGAGTAATTAGCTATAAATTATAATAACATTTTGGGTCATGTTCATGCTACAAATTATGAAAGGTATGCCGTATTAGTCTCCCTACCAAACGTTTGACCTCCACATCGCAGTTAGCTCAAATGGTTATATAAAAAACACTAAAATTGAAACACAGAACCCTCCGTTTAACAATATCCAGATTCAGGTCCAAGTTTTTTCTTACAGCACAGAATCCTCCAATTGACAAACACAAAAAAAAAAAAATGCCATTATCCAAATGCTGGAAATGGATTGTGGAATTCATGCAACCCTTCTTCCAAACTTCTTGTCCTTGCACCTCTTCTCCACCAGCGGTGGAGCTGTGCAACGATGTTCTCTTGGAAATCTTTCTACGGCTCCCTCCAGAAGTGCTTCCACGTTTTAGCACCCTCAACAAACAATCCAATGAAATAATCAACAGCCCTGTGTTCCAAACAACGTATTGGACACAAACGCTTGGCCTCCCTCGCCTTTGTGGTATTGTGTTTTTCCAACGTAAGTTGACCAACCGGAGGCGCGTTGCCTTAACCATCGAATATTATTAAAAGGTTGTTGGACTTGGACAAGAGTGTGTTCCATGAGGAAGCAAAGGCCCCTCACTTTCGATTCCCTTCCAGTTCCTACACTAGGCTCCTCCACTGGGCAGGACCAATGCTGTCAAGATTCCCTTCCAGTACATGGTAGTAGAACCAGATGATGTCAAGATTCATAAACCAAGTGTTAATAACCAGGGAATCCAACGAAATTGCTATTTAAGCATTAGGATTAGTATACGAGGAAGGAAGAGAAAGTGTTTAGTTGCTGCATTATTGTAGAATACGATTCAGAAGTAACATTTTTGGAGATTTACCATTTTGATCAAACTAAACCCCATCGATGATTTCATAAAAATCAATAATATTCTTTTGCACAGAAAAACCAAATAAGAGTTCTCCACACAGGCACACAGCATAATCAGCATCGTTCACCCCTTTCGCACAAAAAGGGAAAAAAGGAAACACCAATTTCAGTTCACTAATTTCCTATTTTACAGGTTTCATGAACTACATTTCAACCCAGTGCTAGATAACAAAATATAATCATCCAAAATCCTCATTTAAGATAAGGCTCCTGTGAAGCAACAAAATTTCTATAGAAGCCAAACACGATTTTCTAATTTAAATTTCATCATGATACAAACTTTCTATAATTTAAAAGGTATATACATGTATAAATTATTAGGGGGAAATGGGAGATTGTTCGTTTACAAATGACTGCATTTTCCCATATGATTATCTGTTTTTGCTTGCTTGACTGACAATTTGAAATTGCAGACCGGTAAAGATTTCAGTCACATAGCTATACGTCATTCGCTGTAACCATGTGCACAGCTTTATTTCTCTCTAAATTTCAGGAACGCCAAAAAGCAAACTAAATATTTTGAACCAACAGTCTCGACAAATATATATTAATCCAAAGAAGAAAAAAAAGTTACCAAATAAGAAGATTCCAACATTGATGATCATGCAAACAAGGAACTCAATATTACATTTGTTAACTGACAAAGCACATTGATAGCCCTTGATCTTCATTGCATACCCTGAAACCTTTTCATGATAAGCATGCTCATCTCCAAGTAACGGTGTGCACAGTTTGAAAGACAATTAGATTCACTGGAACTGAATTTATTCCCAGGTGTACCCGTGATGCATTTGTCCCAGCATTCACTCGTTAGCTTTGCCACCATTTCATTAACCATGGCTCTTTGCTGTTCTTCCTGCATTTGGAAGCATAATTAAGGGAATACTACTTTAATGGGGTGAATGGTCAAATTTTTCATTTATATTGAAAGCAGGAAAAAAAAAACTAAAAGAGAAGGGATTGTCTACTTAATACATCCTGGAGTACCATTATAATTCTCCAAGCAATACCAACAACTGACTGTGGCTAACTAATGAAACTTAATCATCATGATCCTCACAAAACAGCATACTAAGGAAGGATAGAAGTACAAAAAATTAGATCAGAATAGGGCTAGAAACAGTAGCAGCAAGGTTACATACTTACACTACTTAATTTACAAACTAAAATCATTTTGTCTATCACTCTTATCATCTATGGTTTTCTTCTATTTTTCACAAACATGTTGCCTTAACAGATTGAGCATTAATTGTGTTTTAACCACATCTCTGGATTACTTGTGACAGTATTAGCTGCACTCTTACTCAATTCACTTATTTTAAAATATTTCAAAATTTCAAATCCCATATTAAAATATTTAAGCACAAATAAGAACTTCAAATCAAAATTGTTCAAAACTTTCCTCATTGTCAGGTTTACATTACAACAATAGCTAAACAAAAAATTAAACACGGACCAGAACATAAACAGATATAAGGTGTAGCTTATAAATGCAAAATTCTCAATCCCATATTCTGAATTGTTTAGACTCTTACTCTTAGAATATAATGATAAGTAAAGTTAAGATTCAACCAACTGAAAATATATAACTCACAAAAACGATTGTCAAGAAAGAAAATCGCCACGGCTGAAGTAGAACTAATCACCTTTACTTTCTTAAATTCTGAAAACTAACGATTGATTAAACACCACTGCCATAACAACATCACCTATTGCCAAACGTAATACAAGCTTCCACTAATCAATATAAAGAATGTTTGCTCATTTTACAGTTTGCATAACAATTGAGATGAATTTTATAGCTAAGAAAGCAGAATCAACATTCAGGTAATTCAAAACTAACAATGATGATCACTCAAATCTAAAGTTAAAGTCAGAAAACAAGCATATGCATATACTTCTATCAATGAAGAAAATAGCGTTATTTAGTGAAATCAGTATCGAAACGCATGGTTTCATTGAAATAAACAACGTAAAACAAAGTATACTAACAAGAGGTTCCGATATGTGTAAAAATCGAACCGAAAAAGAGACTTTGGAATTTGAATTTCGTATAAAGTTAGGGTACACCGAAACGAACCAAAATAAATGGAATACAATGAATTATACTTACAGAGTAGAATTTCTGCATATCAGCGGAATTAAGGTCTGAAAGATCCATGGAGAGAGTGAGAGAGAGAAGTCTTCGACCAAACCTCACAAAAACCCTAATGCCCCAAGCGAAAAGAACTAGCGCTATAAAAACCTACTCTTTGCTTTGGTCCGAAACCTTTTGTAAAACCTTAAGCACCGCTGAAATTGGAGAAAGTTGACGAACCAACCAAGAAGGGCCCATTAGGTGTTAGAATTGGCCCACCAATGCCAAGAGTCAAGAGAGACCCTTCTCTGGGTCCAACATGAACATAAACAAAGGCTACTCTGAAAAAAAACAGCTAAAACAAGGAATTGCTACTTTTCACACCCCCATTGTGTTTTAAAAAGTGTATTACAATAATACCCTTTTCATGGAAATACAATTTTGTTGATAAAATACCCAATAAAATCACATTTCCGTTGTGTAAGAGAAGGTGGAAAAAAATTTCACGCCAAAAATGTGATTTTGTTGATAACATACATAGTAAAATGATGTTTTTATTGTGTATTTTTTATGGTGATATAAATTATCTTTTTTAAAATTAAAATTAAATTAATTAAGATACAATTTATCTTTTTTTGATAGTATTCAGTATCATATAGATTATATTTTTTAATTAAAATAGAATTAATTAGATAGAAGTTACTATTTATAAAATTAATCAAAATAATTATTATATAAATTATCTTTATTAATGATAATTTAATTAATTAAGATACTAATTTATATCATAATTAATTCAATTACAATTAAAAAGAGTAATTTGTATCATCATTAATTTAAATTTATTTTTATCAGAAAATTTAAAAAACTATTAATAACCCTTACATAAGCACGTCGGATAAAAGTAAATCAAATAATCTCAATTATTAATAAGAAAAATAATAGTTAATATTATGTATGCATGCATAGCATATCGTTAATGTTTTAAAATATTGACGTCAACAACTAAAATATTTTATTTTATTCTTCCTCGGTTTAGGGAAGCTAAATTCTTCACAATTAATAATAGATTTTTGTTGTTAAATAAATACTACTCTATTAATGAATGCAAACCTAGCTAACTGATAACATCATTTTTTATAACGAAAGTTTGCAGTCCTGCCTAGGGTTTCAATTGCATCAATAAGAAAAATTGATACACTGTTACACCATAACGAAGCCCTTTTCTTTGATTTATTTATACAAAAATGAGTTGATTAAAAATTAATAGCTAGGTACATCCATTGCCTACAAAGCATGTAATCAAACGTTGGGAATGATATATATTTGGTGTTTCCCCTCATATTATTCGAAGTTCGATATGCTTCTTATAGATTTATATATATAATGACTGAATTCTCAAATATATTGATGAGTTGTGATGATCGACTGCTTGTTTGCGATATCAAATTATGAATTACCAGAATGACGAAGTTTCTTATGCGTTAAGCATAACATGCCTTTTCTGCTGTATTGGTAGGAGTAGATCATGCAACACATGATTAATTGGTTGGAGTCTCCACGTACGCACACAAAAGGAAACAGATAGTGCAAAACCAGCATTTGAAATGAAAATTATTGTTTAAAGAGAATTATTATTAGAACATAATCCCTAACAAATTAAACTCTTTTGAATATAGTCATTTTTATTAGTTAAAATCTATTAAAAATCACAAATTTTAGAAAATTCTACTTAAAATGAGTCTCTCCTAATTTTATAATATTTAATAATCTTAACTAATTATAAAATATATGCTAAAAAAAATATATTGAAAAGCATATTACTATAGCATGCGGTTCTTGTTTAAATGCATAGAAAGAGAAGTGACACCCATGCGTAGAACTACAAGACAGTCCTTTAAAGGGTTACCACCTACAAAGTGCATTGCTTTGTTGCTGTTGTTGTGCAAAGGGATTCAACCTTCCAAATATGCCATAGAGACTTTTTATTTTCTTTTCAATTTTCTAGCTAGGGAGTGAATCTTTCAAAACCTTTAGTTACGTAGGATAAAGTTAACTACTCAAAGCAAATACAAGTAAGCAACATCTTCTTAGTGAAGTAAAGTACCAATCTTTTGCTTACCAAAAAAAAATAAAAACACAGTGCCAACAATCTTTTCTGTTTTTGTTACAAGCAAGAAACTTTCAATTAAGTTGACTATCTGTCGGTTGTGGTTTTGCTTTCTTTTCTGAAAGATTGGGCAATTTGATTTTCATTTGTTCATCCAAATTTTTATTGTCCAAAAAGTTTACAAACAACAAATTAAGATTGTATACTTAGCCAAATTAATTAAACTAAATCGTGGTGAAGAAAACTATTAAAAAGGAAATTCAAAAAAGGACTCATCTTTAGAAACACCTGCAGGAGATATAAAGTCTGATGGCTGAGTCATTTATCCACCAATAATATATTGAAATTCATAAAAAAAATTAAAGAATGAGGAGAGAGAAAGCTTAGTTAATTTAAATATCAAATCTACCAAGTCACTAAGATAACTTTAAACCTAGTAAATTTCGATATTTTTTTTAAAAGCCAAATCAAAGGTAATGGTTTAATTAGTTTTTGGTTATGAAGCTTTGTAGTCCCACATGTCAAGAAAAAATAAGAAAAAATTGAGTCAGTTCTACACAAATTCGTGAATATGTTGTCAATCACATAAGAGCATCACTAACTTTGATACAGTGTTTGTTTTAAATTATATAAATTAAATAATAAATAAATAAAAATTTGAATGGGTTAAAAAAAGGGGGACGAAATAGTATGTTTGGTTCATGATCTATATCTGAAATTTAAATTTGATTTGTATATATATTAAGTTTAAACTATATTTGAAAATACATATTTTAAAAACTAAAATTGGCTAAAAGTTTAGGAGCTTAAAACACATTTTTCTCAAAAAAAACTTGAAATGGTCAAGTGTAACGATCCCATCATTCATCCTTTTAAACTTTCTCTTTATAATAAAAACACATTATATTAATACAATTTAGATTAAATTAGAATTTTGATCTCTTCTAATTTTTTAAATAAGATTTTGGTAGATTTTGGTCTTTTATTTTAAAAAATTGTAATTTTTGTTCAATCTTTAATTTTGCATACATTCATTTATTTATTTTTTATATTTTAATTAATTAAATTATTTTTGTATGGTATCTTAAGTGGGATATATTAGGTTTAGAGTTTTAATTAGACCAAAATAATTAAAAAAATATGCAAAATTGATAATTGAAACAAAACTAGAAAGAAAAAAAAAGAATTAAAATAGAGTGACCGAAGTTACAATCGAAAATTAAAAAGGAACTAAAGTTATAATTTTAACCTATAATTTATTAACTGTTAGGATCTCATGCAATTGAAAGAATCCATTTACAATTATAACACATTGACAACTTTAATTTGTACTAAATAATAGATTCACAGATTCATAGATTAGTAACCGGTAATAGAATAACGATAAAGTTGGCCTAACCTTTGTCGTCCATGCAAGACTTTCATATAAAAAAGGTAGTAACCTCTTGGGTGGAGCTTCATATTGATTAAATAGATAATAAAACTAATGGATTTAAAACGATCGAATATATATATATATATATATATATATATATATATATATTAGATATGTGAATGGTCGTATATATAAACCGACCATGAGTGAAAGTTTGTTTCACTTTTCACCTGCATTTTGTTTCAATAGCCATCTTCTTCTTTTTATTTTTGAGACACAGAAAACAAATCACCACCATTATATATCCCTCTATTGAAAAACACTTATATCAAAGCCCTATATACAGTGCTGTCCAGTGGCGACCCTAGATAAGTGGAGATAATTTAATTTAAAAAATAAAAATTAATAATAGTGAATTTAAATATATAAAATCAAAAAGTATAAAATATAAAAAATATGAGAGTAATAAATTCAAATATATAAAATTAAGGAGAAAAAATTAAAAAAATATTAAATAATTATATATAATTTTAGGATAAATATTAATGATTTTATAAAAATATATTTACCCAGCCTGATTTCCAAATAGATCAGCCGCTGGTGCTATCAAAGGAGACAATAACACTAAATATTATAAATAAATAAATTATCTCGTGTATTTTACCGAGTACATAAATAAGTGTCCGGATGTTGAGAAGACTGCGAACAGACGTTTATCAAAATATTTCCCCTTTTCTTCTCCAAACGGCCGTTGGATGTGTCTCGTAACGCACGTTGCCGCAAACAGAATGAAAAAACAAACGTATACCCTAAGTTGGTCGAGAGTTATTTTCAGAACGGTCATCCAACGATGATATTAAGAGTAAATAATTGAATCAGAATTAAATTGAGATAGAATCAGTTTTAATAAAATATGTTTTTTTAATATTTTAATAAAACATTCTAATAACATTGAATAAAAAATAACATAATATACAGAAATTGATAATAATAAAAAATAAATTTTCATTTAAAATAGTCATAAATTATAATAGTTTTTTTTATAAAAAAAAAACAAAATAACATTGAAAGTTTTTTTTAAAAAATTTTTAAAACGAAACATGTTAATCCACTAAATTTTACTATTTTTTTTTATCAATTCAACCACTTTGAATCAATTTAAGGAGTATCGATTTTTAGAAAGTGTTGGATATGATACATGTTCGATTACTTATTGAACCTATCATCGATCCAAGTTTCAAAACATTAATTTTAATTAATTATTAACTATTTTGAGTTTCACTCTTAAAGTTAAAAGTATAATTATATTAAAATTTAATGAGAAAAACTTTTATTTTGTTACTGATCATATTTAAATTAAATTAAAATAAACTCAAGTATGCATGGCAGATGGATAATCACTTTATTACAATACAAAAGGTTAGGGCATATAGAAAAGGCAAAGAAAAAGATCTTTTTAACGCTGATAAGAACTTTGGTTAAATTAATTATTAATTGTGAAACATAAAATATAGTCAAGTATTGTCGCCTTTACATGTTTGTTCTCGCTTCTTCCCTCAACCATCTTAATTAATTTGCTTTCTCATTCCGAGGCATAGCCTATATAATACGTACGCAACCATTCATTCTTGTGATTGTCATCACTCATTAGCCTCACTTAGAGTTGAAGAGAGAAGGCTTAATTAATAAGCAAATGGAAAGGCTAAATTTTATTAAAAATGGAGTGAGTAGATTGCCTCCAGGTTTTCGTTTCCAACCAACAGATGAAGAGCTTGTGTTTCAGTACTTGAAATGTAAGATATTCTCCTGCCAGTTGCCAGCTTCAATCATTCCTGAGATTAATGTCAGCCAAAATGATCCTTGGGATTTGCCAGGTACCAAAGCTAGCTAGCTCTAGTATAATTAAGCAATTAACTCCCTAAACACAAACACAAACAATTTTTTCTGTGCCTATTTTTTCCTAGAAGAATTAATTAATTGCATGTTAACAACAACATGAAGAATTCTAAAGGTGCAACACAAAATCATTCATATTTCTTTTACTTAATGTGTAAGTTTTTAGAATATATAGCTGGCTCATGATATGGTACTAAAGTATATTTAACCCTTTATTGACCACTCACGTGGTGTAGAGACTCTAGACTTTGATTATTAATTTATATATTCACAAGAGACTAGTGCAACTTCAATCTTAAGCCAGCTAAAAAATACAAATAGAGCCAAACCAATTTAAATAGAAAAGTAATGAATCAATCATTATTCATTAATAACATGCCCTAATCAAAGAAAATGTACTTACAAAACTGAGCTCTTGTAATTACATGCATGCATGTAACCATAACTTGACTGTTCTAGTTTGGTGTATGTATTTATTTAGGAAATTGTGATGAGCAAGAGAGGTACTTTTTCAGCTCCAAGGAAGCCAAGTATCGTAACGGCAATCGTATGAACCGAAAAACTAACTCTGGCTATTGGAAGGCAACAGGATCAGACAAAAGAATTTCATCATCAATAAGTAATATTGGTTTTGCGGGGCTAAGAAAAACTCTAGTATTTTATGAAGGAAAATCTCCAAATGGGTCTCGAACTGATTGGGTCATGCATGAATATCGACTCGTCAGCTTAGAAACTATTCCTTCCAATTCATCCCAGGTAAATTTCAATCATTAATTCTTAACTTTTGATTGTAAATTAAACTTGAATGATTTTATAAAAAAGTAGAAGCAATAATGTAAATTAAGATATACTACTATATTATACACATGCAAATAATATTTATTTGTCAAATGCTTTTGGGTTGGCAGAACTATGCAAACGAGATAGGGGATTGGGTTTTGTGTCGCATATTCATGAAAAAAAGAAGTATAGAAAGTGATAACTACAATACTGCTCCCATAAAGAACAATGCAGTGACGAATTATGCTCAGGTGGCTCAGCCAAGATTCTTTGATTTTTTTAGTGTTTACAATTCAGCTCCTCCGGCTCCTATACAATATTCTTCTACATCCTCATCCTGTTCAAGTTCCAATAACGATGTAGAGGCTTCTTCACCTAATAACCAGGAAGAAACAAGCAGCGGCTATGCTCATCATTTTTAAGTGCAATATATTGTATTAACTGATATCTCTTCCTTTTACCCTGGATATTTGTGTCCAATATTAAGTAAGGAAAATGAATCATATGCAATTCACGCTTATCATGGTCCCTATCATACTAGGAACCAGCAGGATTTCATGGTTTTTCTAGTAATTTTTCTCTTTCTTTTTTATTTTTCAAGTGATGTCTAGTATATTATAATTTCTATATATATATTAATTGCACTATATATATGGCTGTTGTTATAACTCTATGTTTTTGATGGTCGGTTATTTAATATTCAGTGTTGATTATTTTCTTACCCCAAAAAGGTTAGTTTGCGGAGGAACCACCATGTGATATGTTTGGATAAGCTGCATGTCATAGGATCGAAAGAGAGTTTCTTAGATGGGCATGATCTAACATATAACGGGGCTCAAACCAATTACGGAAACATGCAATGTACAGGGTTGAAAAATGCACTTACATTAAAAAAAAATTACATCTGCACATGTATATTTTTTAGTTTAATAGTTAGGCACGGATAATATGAAATAAATTTATACTATTGATTATTGATCAATTATAAATATTATAACTTTAAGTTGCTATAAAAATTAACAGTTTATTGTTTGTGATTAAATATCAATATATTTTATAATGATAGTGTATAATTTATTTTTTCTAATTTTTATTATTTGATGAATATTTTTAGATTGTTGTTTATCTAAAAATTACTTGCTTCACATTTATATATATATATATGCTAATTGTTTGACTTAAGTAAAAAAGAGTATCTTTATATATAAATTAAATTCATTATCTTAATTAGGATGATCCCACTTTGACCAAAATGAAAGGTAAATTAGTCAAAATACACGCACCACCTAACCTGAATACTAGATTATTAATTAAATAGATTAGTAATGTATTCAAAATTAAATTTTATTAATTAAAACCATTGAATTAAAAAATCTCCTTTTTTTCTACAAAAATCAAAAGCTCTTATACAATAAATTAAAATTACAATTTTTATAAACTTTTATAACTTTATTAAACAAATTAAATTTAATATATATAATATATTTTAAAAATATAAGTAAATGTCAACTATAAGATTACTTAATTATAAATATTTGATTTATTTAAAAATTGATGTAAATGATTATTGAGATAATATAAAAAATAATATATAACATTATTGAAATTTAATATATACAAAAAAATATTAAAAGGAATAACTTCCGAGAATATAGTTTTTTAATGATAACATACTAATAGGAAAAAAAATAATATAGTAGGATTTTTTTTAATGATAATATAATAGGTAGTTGAAAATAGAAATTCACGAATCTTTTACAGGAGAAATTTCTGTGGGACGACCAAGGAGGAAGATTTTTTCTTTCATAACAACTTATCCATTATTCAATAATGTGTTAGTTACATACGTGTTTCTTGCATGTATTCAAAGGTAAAAATATTTTTATTAAGTAAAAAAAATCTAGTCCTGATAGAATTTCCCGGTTTAGAAAGTATCGTTGCGTTGACCAAAAATAACCAAAAAGGTCAAGCTGTGCCGAGCAAAAGGAGGAGAAAGTCTTAATTTGAGAAAATGAACAGATAAGCGACAACCTAGTTTGAGGCAATATGGCTTAATGTTTCAATCCACAACGTTAATTTGTGATCAAGTTGTGTTAGTGCATGCCTTATCCTAATACTAGCTAGACAACACACATAACAATCAATAATGCATGTTTTTGGTGCTATATTTGACCCCAATAAATCAAACAAACTGTAAAACACAGACTGTAGTTAATTTGTTACTTCAACTACCACATTCATACAATTACAATTTACATAACCCCTTCATAATCCTTCACCTTGTTCCAACTTTGAACCGTGTCATAAATAATAATAATAATAATAATAATAATAATAATAATTCTAAACCAAATAATGGGGGGAAATAATTCAAGGCTGAATGGAAATGGGGGAGAGGTGTTGCCTGCTAGAATCCGCAACCGATGGGAAGAGTTGAGAAAACGCAAGACGGGAGAAGATGGCACCCTCTCAAAGAAAAAGTTGCTGAATTGTGATGGTGTTGATGAAGTAAATGAAAGTGAGCACAATAGGGATTCTTCAAATGATGCTCAACAAGCTAAACGTGTGGAGAAGCTCTCCAAAGTGGTTCCATTGCCAGTTTCCGAACCCGAAATTATGGAGCAGCGCAATGAGTTATTACACAATGAAGAAAAAGGGAAGGACGTTGAGAAGAAGGGTGAGGTTGTTGAGCTCAAAACAGAGAAGGTGCAGAGTGCTGCACGGCTGGAGCCAGAGATTAAACATGAAGAAGCAAATGCTAAACATGGTAGCGATGAGGACGAGGACGAAGAAGATGATGATGATGAAGATGAGAAGGGTGACATTGAAAGACTTATAGGTTCATCATCGCCCAGCTTCAAAATTTATTGCACTGAAGCCGATAAGAAAAAGGAGGAAAAATTAGATGATTCAAAGGCTCTAGGTACTATTTGACATGTGCTTTCTTATTAATCAGCATTAAATTCTCTTAACACTTTCTTTTCTGTACATTTTTTATTAGTTCAAATTTATGTAAGTCTCATTGAATATGTAATCGTCTTTCATTTAATAGGTCTCATCATTGAAGAAATTATTCTATGCTTAGGAATTATATGATAATCTTAGACATATAAAAATTGACGGAAATCATAGACATATGATAATCTTAAAACTATACAATAACTTTTCCTTTTCATTGCCAAAATTGTAGAAGATTCTCTAGTTTCAAACATGAAGTGTTTTCATTCGAAAACAATGCTAAAAGTATTTATATTTAACTTTTTCTCATCTGAACGCAAGAGTACTTGCATGCTATTCTTTATATATGCCTTCAACACAGCAACAATTCATCAATGAAAATGTCAACAAATGTAATAACTATTGCACACGTTGTGTTTTCATTGGAAAATAAAACAAAATTACCTATAAATCAGCAATTAAATATGGTCTTATTACGTGAAGTGGTTCTTACTTTTTTGGCTGGAAAATTAAACGGTGTTTGCAATTGCCAAATGCAGGTGGAGAGAACCAAACCGTTTCCTTGCTCCAAAAGTTACCCAGTACTAATAGTATTGATGAAAGCTCTACATCAGCTTCAGGGAACACACGAAACTCCAACGAGGTATATATATGTGTGTGTGTGTGTGTGTGTGAAAATTGTTTCAGTGTTTTGTGAATTGTGATTTCATTTATCTCCCATTTTCCCTATCCATCCTCTCATTTTTTTTACTAGATATAGCTCTCAACATTTACAAGTCACATAAAACACCAAGGAATGACTCATCTAATTAAGTGTAGTTTTAGTAAAATGATTTTAACATTAATTATTATCTCCATGCCAGAAGATAATTAATAATGACAGGAAATTATAATTTACAAGAACTATTAATTTGAGTTTAATCTTCTCATAGTCTCTCCTTTTGGATGCTTCAGATTGTTGAAATCAAATCATCTTCACCGAAGAGAAAAGGAAATAAGAAAAAGAAATTCGGGGCAATGAAGAACAATATACTACAGGTTAAGCATCTAAATATGAACCGAATGAACCCAATGATGGCTTGCACGGGCAATGACAGAAGACGTCTTCTTTCAGATAATTGATTGATTAATTAAGGATTACTACACTTAGGTGCTAGAAAGAATGAAGACAATTTATAATACATTTTTTTTCTTTGTTGGGGCATCTTTTAATTGGGAACTTATTCAGTTTCTTCTTGATCATCATTTCACCTTGCCATTGTAAAGTACCCTATGAATCTACTTTTCTTTCGTTTATAAGTTTATTCGTTTATTCAACTAATTTCTATCATATAAACTGCCGGTTAGTGACCATAGTTACTGGAAAATATCTGTTTTCATTTTTTAATCAGTTTTCTATTATTTATTTATTTTATTGCATTATTTCGTCTTCTTTCCTCACTCCTATTTTTTAAATTTTAGATTTTAAAAATTATTTTATAAAATAACTCTTTAAAAGTATAAAACAAAAATAGAATCAAACACAATAATCCTTTGTAATCCCAAATATTTACGAGAAGAATCCCAAATATGTATTTTGAATATATTAGCATTCATTCTGATGTACAACAACTAAATCTGTTCTGATCCCAAATATGTTGTACAACAACTCAACAAGGGGTTCCTTTGCTGAAAATGTCATGACAACGTGTGTGTGTACACACACATATATATCTATATATATATATATATATATATATATATATATATATATATTTGATATGTCTCCTCAAGGCAGACTTGAAAAAATACTATGTCATCAACAAAAATAAGTTGGGAAACAAAGGATCTAGACGTAGATAACTTGAAGCCTTTGTGAAGGATGATTTTTCTATTGAGGGATATGTAACATCTCGGACATTGATGAAGGTGGGATCTGATGGTTGGTGCAAAGGAGATAAGATACGAACAATCAAGAATTTAGGCTGTTTCAAGATTTGATGAATTTACCTTCTCAAGTTCCTAATTTTTTTTACCAAATATTGAAACACCCTAAATTATGAGAAGCTAAATTGAGGGCAACTAATGCATTAAGCCACTATAACTCTTTTCATGCACTATATATGTGACAATCAATGTCCAATTGCATAGTACGTACGTTCACGGAATACTGGATTGGCCATTATGTGCAATGCTCTTTGTCTATCGTAATATAAAATAGAATAATGAAAAAGAGACTAACACAGATCCTAAAGCAAGTAAGCCATTGAAGATCCTTAGTAGCTGGGCCCTGTTTAATATTTTTCTTTTTTAAAAAACGAGATCCTCAATTGACAATTTAAAAATAAATAAAATGTAAAAGTAATAAACATTATTGGTGAGAATTGAAACTTAGACCCCTTGGTTATTAAAAATAAACATTACCATCTCCTTTAGTTTTCAATATTAAATATATGTTGCAGTAATTAATATTTGAGGCCCCTTACTTTTTGGGGTCCTATGCGGTTGGGCACCTTGCATGGGTCCAGAACCGCCCCTGCTGCTCCTAGCACATGATATCTATATAAACTTTCAAGCAATAAGAGAAGATTCAATAAAAAAAAGTATAATAAGAAAAAATAGAGCAACAAATGTCTAAGTAGCCCCTCTATCTTAAAAGCCAAGCAACTGAAGTTTTGAGTTTCTAGGAAACAAAAAACCACGCCTAGGTGATCGTTAGAAACAATGAAGAACACGAAGGGATGCACAATGATAAGCATCAGTTGGACAAGCCATGTTTTGGATTGCAAAAGTTTTATATCCAGATACATGGTGATATCGTGGATCACTACGGGCTTTTTTAAATCCGCAATCAAGAAGAAATGAGGTCAACCTCTCAAACCATTTTCTATTGGACTGTTTGATATCGTGGAGTGATTTGTGTAGTTTATAAACTTGCCCTGCCTTTGGAGCTACAACCCCTTGTGCGTGGTACTCGCATATAAACATCTTCATCCAACTTTCCATGTAAAAAATGCTTTGTTAAAATTTAGTTGGCACAAATTTCATCGATTCTAAAGCAATGAGTATCTTGACAATGGAAATCTTAGCAACTAGGGAAAAGGTATAAAAAAAAGTCCAAGCCTTTAGTTTAATTATAACCTTTAGCTACAAGGCAAGCCTTGAAACGTTCAATGTTGTCATTTGCATGTTATTTGATTTTATATACCCATTTACTTCTAATGGGAATCACACTAGTAGGGATCAACAAATACATAAGTCTGAATGGCATTAAGTGCTATAATATATTGGTTCATGTCTTCAATCTACCTATGGTCAAAATTAGCCTCTTGAAAATAAATGGATTTTGTTTCATAGGTGAGTGGACAAATTGGAATTGGAGATTGATTATGATAGCAGGTAAGGTAATGTTGGGGCAATGTTGCACATATAAACTTGTGTTGGGAAGGGATACATTTAAGGCACATGGATTTTCTGGTGGCTTGAGGAGTTGGTGTTTGATCTTTTGTTAAGTGTGCTGGATGAAGGTTGTGGTTTAAGTATTATATAATAATATTATTATTTTGCTGGAAAAAAAAAGTGTTATAAATATAATTGAGTTAATTGAGGACTGGTCATCAAGGTAAATTTGTGGTTAAGGCAACACAAAAGTGAATGGTAACTTAACATCCCAATACACCAATATTTCCTTAAACATCAAGGACAACAATATGTACGGAGAGTGATTTGTGAAATTAAGAAAATCCTAAGGTGACATAATATAAAAACCCTAAGGTGACGGAAACGCAACAATTTAAGGTAATCGGTAAAGAGACAAGAGGCATAACAAATTAGCATAGTGACACTGTGATGTCAATCCAGAAAATGCCCTCTTTATAAGGAGTTCAAAAGTCAGAATAGAAATACGAACTACGGGGCACGATTTCTTCTTAAAAAACTACTGGGCACGATTTCATGCCAAAAATGAATGAAGACACAAAACTCCTCTAAAATACATTTTTATTATTTTGATTATATCTAGGAAGACGTTTTAATTAGATTTTTACCTTTTTTTTATTAGTTGAAAAGGTTGTTTGGTTATTCGATAAACAAATTGTTTTTGTAATTTTTTAATAGTTTTTAGTATTTTTAAAGTATTATTTGAAATAATATTTTTTAAAATATTAACTTCTAATTTTTATATTTTCTTCCATTTTTATTCTCAATATATTTACTCATTTTTCTTGTTATATTTTTTTATTATTTTTCTATTATTTTACACTTTTTAACTATTTTAATAATTAATTTTATCGAACACTTATAATTTAATAAGTTAATTTTTCATTTACTAACTAGTTTTTCAGTTATTAGTTAGTTTTTTATTTAGTTTTATCTAATATAACTTTTATAATATTATTCAACATTATTTTATTTAGTATTTTTTTCAAGATTATTTTAAAAAAAAATTGTTATTATAGTTCTAGATTTTTAACCTGTGATAATATGTTTTGTTGTGGTGTGCGGATAATACAATATTTAATTTAATTAATATTCTTATTTATTTAAATTTCTTTTTCCAAAAATATAATTTTTTTAAAAAAAATATTTTAGATGGTTTAATTTGTTTAACTCATAATCCGTCATAGATCGAATTAGACTATTTTTTCTAGAATCAACCTCTAAGTAAGCCGGATTTGACCATTATCCATGACAGCTCTAGTTGTTGCCCCTAGTATTAATAATGCATAGTCAATACTGAATAGTGATAGTTTGGGTAGTTTTTTTATATAATGGGAAAGGGATTAATTTATTCCTTTTGTTTAAGCTCCACAAAAAGAAATTATGATTCCTTCTAATGGAAATTACACTCTTACGTTCTAATATAAACGGTGGCTAAAAACCAAACACTTTGCTCGTAACTAATTTCAGGAGTCGCGTCTCAACCAAATTATAGTAAAAAAGTAAAAACAGACAGAAAGCCAGATTGCAAGAGAAGCGTCGCGTTTCACCGCACCGGTCCGGCACGGCCGAAAGAAATTAAAACGGCGTTTTTCCATAACTGCCGCATAAAAATACAAATAAAATAAGAAAAAAGAATTGTAAGAAAGAATACATCACTCACAATAGTGTGTGAAAGCAACACAACACAAGCTTTATTCTTTTTTTTCGCTTCTTCTGTACAGCACCCAAGGTGAGTTATCAGTGAGTGAACAAGGAACACCTTATTCTTCTCCTTCTTCTTCTCGTTTAAGGGGCTTTTTTTGTTATTCTCCCCGTCTGTGACTCATGTTTTAGGGTTTGGTCAATTGGTGACAGATTGAAGATGATAGACCTTGCGCGCGTGCAGAAGGAGCTTGTGGAATGCAGCAAGGATGTGGAGGGATCGGGCATCAAAGTCAGTCCCAAAAACGACAACCTTGTTTTCTTGATCGGCACCATTCCTGGCCCTGTCGGAACTCCATATGAAGGGGGCATTTTCCAGATTGATATCACATTGCCCGGTACCATAATCTCTTATTCCCCTCTTGTTTCTTTATCGATTAACCTAAATTGTCGTTTTTTCGGCACCCTAGGCTTTTCATTTTGCAATTCCCCACAATTGAGGTTCTTGATTAGCTTCACGTTTTTTTCCTGTTGATCTTGTTGCAGATGGGTACCCGTTTGAACCCCCCAAGATGCAGTTTAAAACCAAAGTTTGGTACGAAAGGAAATTGTTATTGACTGTTCTGTTCTGTTCTGTTTCTGTTTTTTTTTATAAAAAAAAATGGCTTGAATTTGATGTGGGGGTATGGGGCATGGTGTCCTTGAAGAAGTTGATCTTGTGAAATTTTTGTTTTTTGTTTCTGTGCAATTCTCTGTGGATATGGAAAGGGGGGGAAGTGTGTGGTTTTGTTTAGTGTGGAAACTCCTCACACTTTGTTGTTTGAGAAATTGATAATTTGTAATGTAATACAAGGATGTAGTTAGGGTTTGAATGGGAAGATTAACTTTTCCTAAACCTATATGTTGTCGTATATTCGTTCATGACGTAGACAATTGTTGTGAGGTCTTGTACTAGGGTTCCATCTGTTTTGATTTTGTTATAGACCCGGCTTCAGGTTCGTTTTAGCCTACTAGATATAAGAGAAGCTTAATATGCTGATCCTCTTCAAAGGATAGAATATGGTAGTGTGTGGCACTTTTCCACCAGAGATCTGTTGACATTACGGGTTCTGTATTTCATCTTTTGTGAATATCCCCCCCTCCCCCCTCTCTCATTGATTATTTCAACAACAAAAGTCTTATTTATTCCACTAAGTGAGGTCGGCTACATGGATTACAAATTTTCATTTGACTCATTTTCTATTGTGAGTGATCCATGTTAGCTATATTGACAAGTTTTACGCTGACTGTTAAGGACCTAACACAACCCTTTTCCGTTACCTAGGCTTGGGGCCAGTTATCAATTATCATACGATAGATGGAGTTCTCTCGTTCATAATTAAAGTGGCAAAATATATATGTTGTGCTTGTTTCGATTTCTCATTCATTATTACAACAACAAAAGGGTTGCCTACATTGATTACACAACACCATTCAGCTCAGTTTTTGTTGTGAGTGATTCATGTTAGGTATATTAACGAGGTTTATGTTGGTTACCGAGGGTTTAACAGAACACTCCTTTACCCGGGCTTGGGGCAGGCTATGATACCATGGGTGCAGTTCTCATTGATTAGTAAACTGACATAATATATGTCTCCTGCTTGTTTTGATGTTTAATCGAATTTGGAGAATAGTGAGTTTGCCTGAAGTTCTGTGGCAAACTTGAGGTTTCAATTTCTGTGTTAGGAGTTCTGGCTTCTGAAGAAGCTTTTCATGTTTGATTTTATTTTCTATCTCAACCTCTATGAAATGAACAATTTCTTATGTATTGCAAATATAGTATTTAATGCATTACTATGGCATAATAATCTGTTTGGTTGATTAATGCGTGGATTTTTTATGTGTATGTTAAACATTGAAGGCACCCTAATATCAGCAGCCAAAGTGGAGCTATTTGCCTGGATATCTTGAAGGACCAGTGGAGCCCAGCCCTCACTCTGAAGACTGCACTTCTTTCTGTGCAAGCACTTCTCTCTGCTCCTCAGCCTGATGATCCTCAAGATGCCGTGGTGGCACAGCAGGTCTGACTCTTTCTGTTGTGTAGTTGTGTCTCTACTCTTGTGAAAAGTTTCTTCTTATATCCTTTGTGAGTGGAACTGCCAAAGCTTAATATATTGAAGATTATATACTTGTCTAGGTTTTGTTACATTAACTTCTGTTAATATTACTTTTTTTGTAAGTCCTTCTGTCATTATAATTCTGTGGCTATCTATATGGATAATGCAGTATCTGAAAGACTATCAGACATTTGTTAATACTGCTCGCTACTGGACAGAAAGTTTTGCCAAGGCATCATCTCGTGGGATTGAAGATAAGGTACTAAGCTTGTTGCCTTTCTTTATTATTGGAATTATATTATGGATGCACGTTATTGAGCGTATTTAAATGGGCCTGCCAACATGTGACAGTGTCTTAACATTCTTGCAGGGCATTTTTTATTACTTTCTTACATGGATTTGTTTTGCATAAATTGGCAGTTTAGTTTATTGTTATACACAAGCATCTACTTTTATGTATTTTGTTGTTAAATACTTCATTTACTAAAGAGATTTTAACAATATCCTGGTGATCTAGCTGGTGACAGTGCTTTTATGATAAACCCAAAACTTATTTACAATCAATCATTTTTATGAATGTTATAATCTTATACCAAAATTGTTTTTTGTATTTGAAGAATGAATTGCATTGCTGCCTTTAACCTGTTTTCGAATGTTGATGTACTTTTGATTTGAAAAGTGCAAATTGTGAAATTTTAATATCCATTGGTAATGAATCAATTATGACAATACGACGTATATGGGATAATTTTGTAATGCTTGCAATTTCTTTTATTTTTGGTACAGGTACAGAAACTCGTTGAGATGGGATTTCCAGAAGCTCGAGTAAGGAGCATTTTGGAAGCTGTTGCTGGTGATGAAAACATGGCTCTTGAAAGGTTGTTGTAGATCATGGTCAAGTTTAGGAAGACGTGTCTCCATAATATGATGGAACCATATAGACAAAAGGTTTTAAATTGAATAGTCATATAAATCTACTTGGCATATCGTATAGTCCTTTTGTTTTACTCTGCCTTCTTTTTCTCCTCCTTGGAAACTACAGTTCTCGACTATTTCCTAATTATTATATATCAGCTATGAAATTAAATACCTTGTTGGCAAGGTTTCTGCTTCATGGATGAATCATTTAATTACTGCATTGACGGTGTATTAAGCAGGTTTACGAGACCGAAGTGGATGTAAGTGTTTGTTGAGGATGAAAGGCAAAATGCATTGATGAATTAGGTGGAAGTTTGCTTTATGCAAATTATTTGAACGAAGTACTTGTAAGTTGAAAGTACATAAATGATTCCTAATGTTGCATTTCCATATTAATCCACTACTTGCAATAAATCATGAATTAAAATATATCGATGACGATAATGGCTAGCGTGCATATTAGGTTAAAATGTAATTTTTTTTCCATGTTTCTTAAATATGTGATTTTAATTTTTTATTTTTAATTGAGATATTTTATTCATTTGATTAAAAACTTTATAATGTTAGTCTCTTATTTATTAGTTGGCACATTTTGTTTTTCATTTAAAAAAAAAATTGTAATTTTAATTCTTGTGATCAATTTTAAAGTTTGATTTATATACTTTGTATATTCTATAAATGTTAATGTTAACTGACACATGTTTTTTTTTATTCACATGACATTTTTTTATTATTTAATTGTTGACCAACTTAATTTATTAAAAAGATTAAAAGAAGTACATGGTCAAGTTTAAAATTAAAAGAAAAAGAACTAAAATCGTGGATTAAAAGTGAATGACAAAATATTTCAATTAAAATATAGGAATACTAAAATTGTGGACTTTTTA
>PYAF01005010.1:256330-279556 GCA_007407185.1 Glycine tomentella
AATTAAAAATAAAAAGGACTAAAATTACGGATTTAGAAAAATAGGGTGATAAAAATTACATTTTAACCTATATATTAAAAATTAAATATAATATACCTAATAAAATATGATTAATCTATATTTTTATATTCAAATTAAATTCATTATCATGATCAAATTATAAATATTATATAATTATTTATTACTATAAATCATTTTGCATTTTATCATTAAATAACTAAAAAAAACTCTTATATTTAAGGACTAAATACAAAAGTTAAGAGATGACCATAAATGAATCTTGTGAAGATATATAAAATACATAAATATTAAATCATATCATGATCAATATGATAATAATTAGTTATTATATATTGTTATCAAGATAAAAAAAAATAGTATTGTAAGAGCATATTATATGTTATTTAATAATTAGCTATTAACAATTCAACATGTTATAAAAAAATTAAAAAAAAAAAACTTCTCAGCCGAGTCAAATCGGGCCAACCTAGTTCGGGTCATTGGCTTTTATCAACCCTGATTGGGTCAAACTGGGTCACTTGCATTTTCGGTCCTACATCAGATCGCTTAGGGCAATCGGGTCAAACTAATCTAACTGATCAAGTTAGACTAATTTTTATAAGAGTAAATTACACTCGCACCTCCTATGTTTTGCTCAAATTTTACCCGATACTCCTCCCTTTTTTCACATTACTTTTATCCCTCTCCGTTTGTCGTTAACTAACGTCAATTGAAATATGTGAGCAGACGAAATTGTCCTTATATTTTAATTGTAAAACCCAAATTATCCCCTCCCAATTAGTTTCAGAATTTATGATTCACGTTCCTCTTCATCATTCGTGATACTTCCTCTTCATCATTTTCATCTTCTTCTTGTTGGGGAGTTCTTCATCAGCGTCTGGGGTGCGAGTTCCTCTTCCTCTCACGACATCCACGTTCCATTCTTCTTCATTGTTCACAAGTTCTTCACTGTTCTTCACTGTTCCTCTTCCAGTTCGCGAGTTCTCCATTGTTCCTCTTTCAATTCGTGACCTTTACAAGCGTTTTTTATTTGTCTTCCTCTTCGACATTCACGAGCGCTCTGTTTCTCTTCCTGTTCTACGATTTCTGTTCATGCTAGAGTTCTGTTTGTAAGTGACCACTGACACTTGTATATATGTTACTTTTTAAGATTATTTATTTACTTTTGATTGTTTATTGTTGCCTATTTCTGAATGAGATTTCAATGGAGAACCATTTTGGGACCACTTATGATTTTTAAAATCATTTGTTTATTATTATTGATTAAAATAATGTTGATGTTTGGGACCACAAGAAACACAATGGATGAACTGGTTGTTTATTATTGTTGATTAAAATAGTGTTGATGTTTGGGACCACAAGAACACAATCGATGAACTGGAATACATGGGTCCTGAACCAGATAACGTAGATATTTTGGTCCACTTTACGGACCAATGAGGCGAACCAAGTGAGATAAGCAATGTTAATCCTGATAAGTTTGGAATATTCGACGCACATGACTGTGTAAACAACTTTGCTAATGACTAATACTTGACACCATGTCACCCTTTTATTTTGTGGTTTCGTTATATTGCTAGTAATAAAATTCTTCCCTTTAAGACTGATCATGATATGCTAAAATGTTTGCTGAGAATCAAAATATAGTTTATAGTCATATGTATGTTAGTAGAACAAAGGATAAGTTTTGGAACCTACTTGTAATAGAAATGTGAATAAACCTGTGAATGAAAATGTGAATGAACCTATGAGTAAAAAGTGGGTTCACGTCCAACAAAAAACTGGGTTCACGTCCAATTACAGAAAAAACAAAAAGAAACAAGAGTCTTAAAATATTTTGAAGTTGAAAGGAAGAAGATGAGGGTATTTTAGACATAAAATTTCATTAAAAGTCATGTGACCAGCATTTGCCTAATTTTTGTTAAATTATTAAACGGTGTTTAGGATGGAGGGGATCTGGGTGTAATGTGAGCTAAACAATTAAGGGGTTTTTAGTAGGGTGCAAAAAGGAAGAGGTATCAGGTGAAATTTGAGCAAAACATAGGGGGTGCGAGTGTAATTTATCTTTTTATAATTATGCATGAAACAAGTTAGGACACATTTGAATGAAAAATAAAGCAAAAGAAACTTTAGATATGCCACTAGGGTTAAATCACTTTGAAATTCGTGGTCAGTGGCGATAGAGGAAGCACTCGAAGATCTAAGATTTGTCATCATAGAACTTAGGAAGCCATTGCCAACGGTGAGCCAACGATCACATCATCACCGATAAACGCATCCTCTGCAGTGACTTCAACATCATGGTGTTGTGACTATGAGTAACAAGTTTTACTACGCACCCTAGCCACTGTCCATATCGACACCCAAACCCAAACCAAATATGGAATTTCCTGCTAATATGATGTTATAATTAGTTAACAAATGTCTTTGAAGCCATGGCATGGGAAGGTTTCTTAACTATGATTAACAATCGGTTTTTACTTCTTGTACCTTCCTTTTTTATTCTTGCATCTCCTAAAAGACCAGAATGGATAGAACTACCCTTCGCCAAAATGTCCCCCCTACACCAACCACCTCCATCGACACCCTCCCCTTCGACAAATCCTTCATCTACGGTGAAACCATCACCAGCACAACAAATTTAGCTCACAAAGAAACCATCCACAACAAAAAAGGTGGCAATGCAACACAATGAGGAGATTTACACATAGAAGTGTGCACGCCAGTTCAGTCTCTTCACCTATGATGATGAGTGGCAATGAGGTGCATCGTGGATGGCAGGGCGATGTAGTGGTGACGATGGGTGGCAGTGTGAAGGATGAGTTTGGTGTAATGTCCCAAGCAGCGTGCAAGCAAACCACTACGAGGAGGAGGTTGAACATTTATTTTTTCCAGACACCTTTACAGAACAACATTTCCAGATGTATAAAAATATACTTCCAAAAAGGACTTTTCAAAAATTTAAAAAATAGTGTATTCCGAATAGGCCTTTTTAGAAGTATATTTTTATACTTATGAAAAGGTTGTTCCAAAGGTAAATTTCTATATTTTGGGAAAGGCCTTTTGAGAAGTGTAAAAAAAGTTTGTCTTTCTGGAAGCATATATTTATACCTCTAGAAAGGTTGTTCTAGAAGTAGCTTTTGTACTTTCGAAAAGACTTTTCTAGAAATTTAATAAAAAAGTATATTCTGGAAATGCCTTTTCAGAAGTATATTTTTTACTTCTGGAAAGACTGTTTCATAAGTAAAGAAATATGCTTTTGGGAAGACCTTTTCATAAGTGTAAAAAAATAATGTATTTTGGAATGGCCTTTCTGGAATACGGTCAAGTTTTGCATCTCACTTTCGTTTTTTACTTCATTTGCACTTTTTTTCTTTTTGCATAAGGATCGTCGACGATGGTGTTGGGTGATTGCGGCGACGGTGTTTGGATTGATGGTGGTATTGGGTGGAGGTGGGACCTGCTTGGGAGAAGTAGGGGCATTTGTGTCTGTTCAGGTATCTTGGTTGATTCAAGAAGCAAAAAGTGAGGTGCATGAAGCATATGCCTTAACAATGGTAGCTAGAGTTGTTTCATATCATTAGCATTTGACAAAATATTTTTAGGTAATTTGGATTTGACAATTTTTTTTAATTAAGTGGATTGTTATTGGTCCCTACAAAAATTGCTATTGGTCTCGACCAACTTTTAAAACCCATAAAAATATCATTTTATCCCTTAGTTCAAACTCATCTAACCCTTTTTTTAAAAGTTAAAACAAATATACAACACAAAGATGATCTCGCATATAAAAGTAAAATAGAATCTATTTACTTTTTTAAGCCAAAATAAATAAATAATGAAAATATGTTTTCGTATACAAAATCTTAAATGAAAACATAATTCTGTTTCAAATTTTGTACACAAATATTTCTATTATAATATAGAGTACAAATAAAATATAAAATAAAAATATGATTCATTGGAAAGAACATTTTTGAAAGAGAAAAAAAATCAATCACTTGATGGAGATCAATAATAATGGTCTTGGGGCCAATAATGCCCTTTAAAGTGAAAAACCATCACATCTAGCAAAGGGAGGACACCTTGTTGGGGCAGTTCAAAAACAAGTTGAACACAAGAGGACTAGAGTGTGCAAGTTTGCCATCTAATCTGTACCACCATAGTTTCTCTATAACTGTTTATACATTTCTGCCATGTCATCAAATCATTTTACTGTGCAAAATATACATTCTTGTAAAAATCGATTAAAACAAACACATGCCCTCTATTTGCATATTTTTTTCACTTAATGGCTATGAAAGTGGCATCATTTATGTCATTTTTTAAAATGTATGATTAAACGGTTAAAACATGATTCATTTATGCAAATAAACCTTAATGTCCTGTCCATGAAAAAACAAACCTTAATGCCAGCAAAGATACATGATTCTTTATTATACCCCAAAAAAGCATAACACTTGAAAAGAAATATTTTTACGTACAAAAGCAAAACAATAAAGATTAGACAATGAGCACTACTAATAGATAGACCATTTAATCTACAAATGGGAAATAAACATGCAATAACTTGTATTTGTTTAGCCACTGTCATTGTTGAACCAGCTTCATGCTTATCATGAGTCTGTTTAGTGTCCGCCTCTATTATTTTTTATTTTTTTATCGACATATCTTAATTTGTTAAAAATATTATTTTTTTAGAAAAAGAAATCAAATTCATGACTTTTTTTCTCTTCTTTTATTTTTTAACCATTTAACTCACCTTATATCATCTATTTTTATTGTAACTTGATCTTCTTGCGAAGCCAGCAAAATTAGATACATAACAAAGTTATCATAGTTATTATAAAGGCAGATAAATACAAATATATACAAGAGGTTGTGGGGGAAAAAGATTAGCAAAATACCGAAACAAACTTTGCGTTAATCTACCAATTTCTAGGATCCGTAAAAGAGGTGAAGAAGGAAATAAATTCTTTCAGGAATTAGGTGCAATGATTTAATAGGCCATACAACCAATGGAGAACGTAGTTAATGTTTTTAACTCGAATTGAAGTTTCTTCTATCAAATCCTTTGACAAAATGAACCATGAATTTGGTATTACCTGGACCATCATGCAACAAGTCACAAATATCACCTGCTATTTTAGGTAAGTCATTTTCTAAATATTACTTTTTATTTTTTTTATACGTATTAATTTAATTAAAAGTCTCAGATTTAAGTCCTAAGTACGCAATGGTGTTAAATATATGGAAGGAGAATTTTGTGGCCCAAATTGATTTTATCACACTCAAATAATATTATCTTTAGTAGAGGATAACTAAGGTTTAGAAGAAAAAAATAGATCAAAATATTTAAAAAATTTCTCGTGATGTATATTAGCTAGAGGCTAGAGCCAACAACTACGTATATCCAACCACTTAAAAAACTTGAGGGGTTTCTATTAGGTATAGAACAACAAATAAACCTTAATTTGAAATTGAAAGGAATATATGATCTCTAGTATTTGAGTTGATCCATGCACTTTTATTAAGTACTAGGTGGAAATGAAAGTGATTAAGTTGAATTGTAGTTGTTCATGTTATGCCCTCGTTTGTTGCCCTTGGGCTCTCGCGAGTATGGTAGCCTAACACATGGAACTTAATTTCCTACCACGAGTTTTTTCTTGAGTCAAGTCTAAGAAGAGTATGCTGGCCTAACAAACGGACCATGTTCCATCACCTCCACATTTTTCACCTTTTCATATTGCCATGAGTCCATGACCCAAGTCTTCCCATGAAATCTTATTAAAAAAAGAGAGGAAATTATAACAAATAATTTTCGTCCATCTTCCATGGATTCCGTCATATGTAAAGAATGCACAATCAGAAGCAAACGACTTTCGCTATGTTTGTCTTAACATTTCATTTTGGAAACACGTTTCAAAACACCATTTTGTGAGAAGTAACAAATTATTACTTCTCTTTGATTTGTCCATTTGGAGGGTGTTAAACATACTTTACTCGCCCTACAAAACATAAAAGCAAAGTCCAATAAAAGAAAATCTTACTTGCAATGCATAAATTGCAGCACACAATTCTAATTTCAATTCCAAACCCCAATGCCACAAAAATAATAAAAAGTTATTTCTACAAGTTACGAGCATTCTTTCAGAGATATCAATTGGACCATTCTTAAATAAAGCATGGAGATATGAAAATTAACATGTTAATAACTCGAGCAATTGCATTTAAGTACCCTACTTGTATACACCTTTTCTTTTTGTTAGAAAACTTGTATACAGTCAAACGTCTTCGTTCTAAATTAAAAATTGTGAGTAAGGATTCAATGACTGGTTTTCTGAGCCTCCTAAAGCTCATTATCGGACTTGACCCAACAAATAGTAGGGTTGTAAAAAAAAATCAAAATCCATAAAATCAATTCATATTTAATTTAATTTAATTCATTTTAAATTTATTTAAATGAATAAGTTTTACATTTAAATCCAGTTTTTTAATTTTAAATTTAATCAAATTAATTGGATATGGATTGAATATTTATTTGAATTTTAAATCGATACAATTTTTTGAATAATGATAACTAGGTTTTTTTGGCCAATTTCACTAGGAGTTATTTTTTGTCGATATCATCTAAAGTTATTTTGGTTGACATCAACTTATGATGTTTTTAAGCTGTCATCGGTTGAGATTATTTTTCGACTAATGTTGGTAAAGATTTTTTCGACCAACATTGGTTCAGATTATTTTTTAGCCGATGTCATCCAAAGTTTTTTTGACCGACATTAGTTGAGGGTATTTTTTGGTCGACGTCAGCTAAGATTTTTTGTTGATGTTTGTCAACATTATTTTTTGATTGACATCGACTATGGTTTTTTGGTCAACGTCAAATGAGACTATTTTTTGACTGACATCGACTAAAAAATATCATTGATCTACATTGGCTGAAAACATCATTGACCAACATCAACTAAAAAACATCATCGATGGACATCGGCCAAAAAATCCTAGCTGACGTCGGCCAAAATATTCCCCTAATTGACGCCAATCAAAAAAACTTAGTTGATGTCAACAAAAATATTCATAGTTAATGCCGACCAAAAGAAATAGTCATGGTTAATTTTGGTCAACAAATCATAGCTTGATGCCAACAAAAATATAGTTTCAATCAGCGTTAGCAAAAAAACCTAGCCAACGTCGACCAAAAAATAGTCCTGACGAATGTTGGCAAAAAAATATCACCGACCGACATCGGCAAAAAAAATTCATACTGATGTTGGCCACAAAAATCCTAACCAATGTCGGCAAAAACTAATCACGATCGATGTTGATAAAAAAACTCCTAGTCGATGTCAGTCAAAAAATATCACCGACCAACATTGACTAAAAAATCTAATTGACCTCAACCAAAAAGTAACTTTACCTAAGGTGGACCAAAAACAACCTTGACCAGTGTCAACTGAAAATGCATTGATTGATGTCAACCAAAAAATATTCCTGGTTGATGTTAGTATAAAAAATGTTTGAATGTCTACCGAAATCGTCCTGGTTGAGGTAGACCGAAAGTACACTAACTAAGATCTATTGAAAATAATCTTGGCCAAAGTCGACCAAAAATAAGTCTTAAATAAATGAACAAGTATTAAGTTTTTCACTTTTTATCATTTAATAACTAAGATTTATAAAAAAAAATTATAACATTTAAGTGGATATAAATTAGATATACTAAAATTATAAATTTAAATTATTTTTAAAAAATATAAATATAAATTTAAAACTCCATCCCCAGATTAGATTCTTTTATCCATCCATGTCCACACCTAACAACTAGTGGAGTACTAGTTAGCGGTCCTAGAAATTTTATTTTCTGGTGGGAGATTTATCCTACAAACAATTTAGCCATTTATTTTTTCTCCACCCAAGCCATTGATTCTTTTTTCACCGTAATAATAGGCGGCCTCGAAGCATTACTTTTTAGTTTGAACTCATGAAAGTAAGTGGAAAAACGGTTTTGTTAATATTAATTGTATAGTTGATTATGAGTAATTAAAAGTAAAAAAGGTTGTATTAGAAAATAAATAAAATTAGAAGAAAAGTATAGGAATATATTATTTTTCAATAAAACTCTTTAACATTTAGTTATTTAAAATTTCAAAACTAGCCTGATAAGAGATTGAAAAATAAATACTCTCTTAGTTTGTCATATTTTCACTTAACAAATCAAGACTAATGATAAATATCAAAAATAAAAATTTTAAAATATCATATATGAAAATAAAATAAAAATATTTTTAGATAAGAATCTGAAAAAATAATATATTGTAAGTATGAAAAAACATTTAAGTTAAATAAAATAACTACAAAAATCTTAATATTCATACAAATTAAAAATACATTTAAGCTTTGATCAATAAATTATTCTAACTAAGCATTCTTAATTCTAACCGATAACCAAAGCGCATATTTTAAGAGAAGTAGCTAATTGTGGCGATGTACTTGTATTCCTTTCCAGGGCAACTAATGTCATACATTAAAGTAAGCCTCTAATTGCAGCAATGTACTTGAAACCCTTTTAAAGGAAATTGTACGTCATTTTGTTGCTCTCACACAGAAAAGAAAATATTACTATATTTTATACACGCAACACTTTTGCAAAATCAGTCAAATTAAATTTAAGGAAGTTTCTTATAAACACATACTAGGATATTAATGAAGAAAAGAAATGTAAAATATTAATATTAGAAGTATGAAAAATCCTAACTTCAAAAAAGAAAAAGAAAAAGCCTTAAACTTCTCCAAACAAATAACAGTAATATATTTAATTGGACATATTAATTAGTAGTATCTTTTAATTAAATACTTAAGTACATTTATTAACAATACCCTTCATTCATTAATATATTTTTTTCTCAAGCCCTTTAATCATTAATATATCGAAATATTTATGCTTCAATTAATTATTCCATCACTAGTCTACATCTCGCCTTAAGATTTTATTCCAAATACAAAAATGTAGCAAAAATAAAAGAAAGTGCATACTGATTAGTTTACCCAAAAAGTGATATCCAAGGACTTTACTTCAAAAATGTGTTAGGAGGCTGGTGTTCTGCAAATTAAAAGTGTCCCTCCAAAAATGTCAATCCAAGGCTATCCTCTTAAAACTTTATTATTTTAATAAATCATTTATTATTTTTTAAAATATTGACTAAAAATAATATTTAATATTCTCTCTATTTAAAAATGAAGACAATTGTGTCAAAAGCATTATAAAAATCTTCGAATAATTCATTGATAAATTAGATTTCCAACCATGACGGCAAGCAATTTTCTATATTTAACATGACCAGACATTAAACACTGCAATGACGAAAATGGTACTGCAGAAGTAAAAGTTTTGAATGATGTCCTCTCTCTCTCTCTCTCTCTCTGTGTTTCGTGCAATGAATGCAAAGGCACAATTTATTACGTTCGGCACGGTGGGTGGAAGTAACTTCATGTGTCAGAATATTTGACAATTTGTTTAATTTTCAATCTGGGAATTAATTCAAATCATTATCTCTTATTAATTAATAAAAATTAATTTAATTGATTAAAATTATACTCATATCTCATAAAAATACAAATTTAAATCTTATTATTAATGTTAAAATTTTACCATTAAATAATTTATAAATATTTTTATAAGTATTGAATGAGTCTTCAGCCCTCACACTCAATTTACTTTGATGTACAAAAATCATTAACTCAGTCGTCCATTGGTTGAAGGCCATTAAATCATTGCACCTAAATTCTGAAAGAATTTTGATGAATTCAAACATGGCACTAACTTGGTCCCAACCATAAAGTCAAATAAAGAGAATTACAAAAAGGAAAATAAAAAGAGCAATTTCTTTTCCACGAAAGTGAAAGGCAAAAAGTTTCTTCCCCTTTTACTTTTATGGCACCACACCACACACACACCTTGACCTTTTCGGTCCCCAAAATCCGTGACGTCATCACGCGCTGTGTCGTTTTGGACTTTCTTCCTTCCACAGCCACCATTTAACTGACAACACCAGCTCAGACTTTCAGACGCAGTGGCATTTCCGTTATTTTCATATCCACGCGCTGTGTCGTTTATTCAGCCTTGCATGCGTTGCACGCAATCAAACCCCTTCCCCTGCACCCTATTCACTACTCCTTCATTCATTCATCAGACTCTCACAACTCAACGCAACTCACTCTGTCGTTTACTCTTCTTCTTCTCTGCTTCTTTCCTTTTTCGTTCTTCCGAGAAACAACCGTCGCTCGCCGCCGATCACGACGGCGATTTCTCAGTTTAGTTTTTGTTTGTTTTTTTCGATTCCATGTGTTTTCCGTGCTCTGCCGCCGCCGTTGTAAGCCGCCTCACGTGACGGATGGGTTGCGTGCTCGGGACGCCCGCCGGTGCCGGAGATCAGCCCCGCCGCCTGAGCGAGAAGCGCGACGGAGCAGCCGACGGAGGTAATAATGCAGTTAGGGTTCGAGAAAAGGAGAGGAACCGGCACACCGGCGATATTCCGGGGACTCTTCCGGCGCCGGAGCGCCGGAAACCTAGACTCGACCCGTGCGCCGTCACGCAGCAGGGATGGCCTTCGTGGCTGATGGCCGTCGCCGGCGAAGCCATCGGAGACTGGACTCCTCGTCGCGCCAACACCTTCGAGAAGCTCGCTAAGGTTCTTCAAAAAAACCTTTTTTATTTTATTTTAGTTTTATTATAAAATTAAAAAAAATGAAAATGGATCTTTTTTTAGTAACTGTTATGTTATGTGTTGTTGTTGTTGATGATGATGATGTTGTTCAGATTGGGCAAGGGACGTATAGTAATGTGTATAAGGCAAGGGACCTTGTGACGGGGAAGATAGTGGCATTGAAGAAAGTGAGATTTGATAATTTGGAGCCAGAGAGTGTGAAGTTCATGGCAAGAGAGATACTTGTTTTGAGGAGGCTTGATCACCCCAATGTTGTGAAGCTAGAGGGTTTGGTTACTTCTAGAATGTCGTGTAGTCTCTATTTGGTGTTTGAGTATATGGAGCATGATCTTGCAGGGCTTGCTGCTGGTCAAGGTGTCAAGTTCACTGAACCTCAGGTACCACAATTTTAAGCTGCTGTGTGCTACTGGTTATATGTGTTTTTGCTCTTTGCATGTGCTTGATTGGGTTTTGCAATCTTGGGTGTTGTGGATTTTGATTTGAGTTTTGTTTCAGGACATGGTATATTATTTTTTTTTGCCTTGCTATGGTTGAAAGTAGAAGTTGTTTCTTCAGAGTGTATGCCTTTGATCTTTGCTCATAGAGCTTTCTAGGGGATTTTGGGTCCCATGCACAACTTTAAACATTCTTTGATGTCCTGAGCTTCTCGCATGGTGTTTTGAAAATTCCTTTATCGTGTCTCTCTATGAAGTAAGGTTATTGCTTAATTAGGAATATTTTTGCTTTCCATTCTAATGGAAAGAAATCTTACTTTTAGTAAATAAGTCTACCTTCATGTTTCAACAAATATTAATATTCTGTGCATGTTGAGAAGTCTAATAGATTATTTGGTTATTATGAAGGCATTATATTTTTTATTTCTAGTCTATTCCTAGTTTAAATGGAAAACAGAGTTTGCATGTTACATGTTAGGTGGATTTACAGTTACATATAGTTGCAATGCGAATGTTAAATCATAAAAGGCTTATTTCTTCATTCATGGGGGTTTTCACACACAGTGTTTGATGGAGTTGTATGTAGCAGTGGTACTTTTTAAATTATTGACAGGCTAGGAGGAAGATAGAGTTATTCATATTACAAAGTAAAAGTAAAACTCATACTGAAAGGCTGATTTGTCTCTCAGTATATTCTTTGACAGGTTAAATGCTTTATGAAGCAATTACTCTCTGGTCTTGAGCATTGTCACAGCCGGGGCGTGTTGCACCGTGATATCAAGGGCTCCAATCTGCTTATTGACAATGAAGGAATCCTTAAAATTGCAGATTTTGGACTGGCAACTTTTTATGATCCTAAGATAAAACAGGCAATGACAAGCAGAGTTGTGACCCTTTGGTATCGTCCCCCTGAGCTGCTTCTTGGGGCTACAGTTTATGGTGTTGGTATTGATCTTTGGAGTGCTGGTTGCATCTTGGCAGAGCTGCTTACTGGAAAGCCAATAATGCCTGGCCGAACAGAGGTATTGCTCTTCATCGTGTTTATTGGTGCTGTTGTCTATACTTAAATATTTGGATACTCGTTGTGATGCTTCTAATCTGTTCACAAATATTTTAAATACCAGTTAGTAGTTTGTTTGTAATTCATCTTGCTCCTTACCCAGATTCACTTTTAAGGCTCTGTATACAGGCAGCATCTTTTTACCAGCCATTTTCATCGGGAAGTTCTCTTAGACACCAACCAAAGTTAGGTAAATAGGAGCTTGTGTTGGACTGTGTCACCAAATTTTAGTTTGTTGATGACACTAACGTGTCATCTTGATGGACCATATATATATTATCGACTAGAATACAAAAACCATATTAAAGACAAAGACAGATAAAAAAGAAAAAACAGAAAATGAGAATCATTTAGTTTAGAGTGCAGAGTAATTAGTTTAGGTATCCTTTCTCTGTGAATACTGTACCCTTTGTGGCATTTACGTTATAGTACCTTCTGTTTTGCAGTTAATTTAACCTTTTTCACATTCACTATATGTATCTTTATCTGCATTCCAATATCCCTTTTTTCCTTTTGAAATTAGTATTATTTTCAGGATGATACATGACTAACTTTTGGGTTGCTTGGGGCCAGGTTGAACAACTGCACAAAATATTTAAATTGTGCGGCTCTCCATCTGAGGAATACTGGAGGAAGTATAGATTGCCAAATGCTACTATCTTTAAGCCACAGCAGCCATATAAACGTTGCATCTTAGAAACATACAAGGACTTTCCTCCATCTTCACTACCTCTAATTGAAACCCTTCTTGCAATAGATCCTGATGATCGTGGCACTGCCTCAGCAGCACTAAATAGTGAAGTGAGTAATCACATTGTATTTAGCATTAACCTTGTATTTGAGATGTAAGATATTTCATATCTGTATTCTGTCTGCAGTTCTTTACCACAGAGCCCTATGCTTGTGAACCATCAAGTTTGCCAAAGTATCCTCCAAGCAAAGAATTGGATGTAAAACTGAGAGATGAGGAAGCAAGAAGGTCCTCTTGTTCTCTTCTCGTGTTTTACAATAACTTCTGGACTGATTTTGCCTCTTGTCCAGTTTCTCATTGATGGATTTCATTTCATCCTCCAGGCAAAAGGCTTTAAATGGGAAAGCTAGTGCAGTTGATGGTGCCAAAAAAGTCAGAGTACGTGAGCGTGAGCGTGGCCGGGCTGTTCCGGCCCCTGAAGCCAATGCAGAGATCCAAACAAACTTAGATGTAAGTCAGATATATAGTTGTTTGTGTCAGTCATCCTCGTGGCCTCACTTGGTTTTGCTGTTGGTTTTAACTTCCTATTCCTTCAAAACCCAACTAACAACTGACATTTATCGATTAATAATTGAATATCTTAGGTACTCTATACTCTTGGACTAACTTACACTTTCATGACTATTTTAATTTTTAGGTCCGAGTTTCCTGGATTTTTATTCTACATACTCAAGCTGACATAAATTTTTGTGAAACCTTCTCATTTGGACGATTAGCTATATTTATAAATAAATTGTAATGCTGTTGGAACTTGAGTGTTGAGTCCTAGATTCTTTAGCATTTTTTTTTTCACTTTGGATTCTCTGATTATGTCTACCCTGACATTTAAAATATGGTTTTCATGATAATATTTTTTATTCTTTGGGGACATGGAACTTTGTGAAACTTTTGTTTGATCTGATGATCTCATGGTGAATTGAGCTTTTCATGTAGTGTCTTATTATGTGCTGCCTTGAGCAACATTACATGTGTTCCTTACTGTATTTCAGAGGTGGAGAGTTGTGACCCATGCAAATGCAAAAAGCAAGAGTGAGAAATTTCCACCTCCGCATCAAGATGGAGCTGTTGGATACCCACAAGATGCATCAAATAAAGGACCTGTTTCATTTGGCGCCCCTGACACTTCCTTTTCTTCAGGGATATTTAATTCAAAACCTTCGGGAACTGTTAGGAATCATGGTGCTGCAGGGCTTCACAGAGGGAGGAAAACTAAGAAAGATGAGTCCCAGATGGCGTCATCATGGAAATTCATGCGTCCATTCAAGCCATCAACAGTTGGACTTTCCATGGATTTATTATTTAGGAGCAAATAATCAATCAGTTTCTTTTGATTTTGGCATCCTAGAATGAGGATAGTGATGATTTAGGCCTTGATACATCTTTTTTGCATTTCGCAATGGTTTTCATTTTTTTCTTTTCGTGTCAGCTATTTTTTGTATTTCATTTGGCATAAAGTTGTTGTTGTATAATCTACAACGGGAATCCTTACATTTGTATATTTAGAGGATTAAATTCTCTGCTGTACAGTTTCTGGGGTAGTTCTTGTGGACCTTGGAAATGTTTTAATTTAGCTAGTAAATTATTTAAAAAAAAGTACTGTCACGTCTGATGTTGTAATATACTGGCTCCGTCTCCAAGTGTAAAAACTTTTTAACTAATTTACATGAAGTAAGAAATTTGGTTTATTAAATGGTCTGATTGGATTACGAGTGAAATAAAGAAAAAAAAAAGGGAATAAATATGAATGATAGAAATGAAAGAGAAATAAAAAGAGAAAAAATGTTTTTTTATACAAACAAATAGAAAGGAAAGTAGTGGAAAAATTCTCTCTACTTGTTTAGATAATTAATAAAAAAAAGTCAATCCAAATAAATAATTATACAAAAATATTTTTTTTATTCTAATGTTTTTCTTAACATAAAATTATCTCTTATTTCTTTTTTATATTACTTTCATCAATCTTTTTTTAAGACTTAAGTAACTAATTTACCAATATTAATAAAATTAGTTAATTTAGTTAATAGTATTAAATTAGTCCTAAACTCATGTTTTTCCAAATATTTTCATTAGTTTTAAGTATTTTTATCTTTCTCGTTATTAGTATATTTATTGTTAACTTTTATTAGCTATACAAGTGAATAGTTAAAAGTAAAGTTTTTAAAATACTCTTCAGCCAAGATAAAGTTAAACTCTCAAAGAGACTAAGACATTAATATATTTTACATTTATTTACTGAACTAAGAATTTTTATTTTTTTAAAATTGGTTCTTATAAAAAAGATACGAATGAGCATTCTTTTTTTAAAAAAAATTAAACAAAAATATAAAAAAGAGAAACAATTTCCATCTCATTTCATTTTAATCTGTTAGAATGTTGATGTAATTTATAAAAATGAACAAATAAATATTTCAAAATTCTTTGAATATAGGAATGGATACCAGCTACCTTTATCAAATATATACGTGGAGGTTATTAATAGCTTCGAGGAAAATCAATAGCAATGGAAGCGTGCGTGACAAGAAAATGAAAGGGACAACCAAATATCAATTGGACTGCAATCATTCAATGGTATACAATTCAATTAATCGATATGAACATATTATATAATAATAAGCAAATGTTAATAGGTGTTTTTGGGACATGGATTAAGAAAGTAAAAAAAAAATATTTTTATTGAAATATTTAAAATTGTATTATTTATAACCTTTTATACTCTCATAATTTTTTAATCAATATCTCAAAGACATTTTTTATTATAATATAATTTTGTCGAAAATCATGATTAATTTTTATTAAAAATTATAAGTACATACATTATAAATGTATATTTTTAATACAATTTATTTCATACATAGGCAACTAAATTCAAATCCTACACCCGTCAGTCAACAAACACAAACTGCTAACAATTTGTGTGAATTGTTGTTGGTGATTAGTAAGACTCATAATAATAAGCAAATGGATAAAGTTGGTTTTCAACGGAAATGAACAAGCAAATGGATAATGTTCGTTTCCAACCGAAATACGTAACGAAAGTTGATAATGAGAAACAGTACTTTAATCGAAGGATGTGGCTTGGTGAGAAGGTACATTATGGTCCTAAAAATATATAGAGATGCTCTTGCATTTGTTGACATGGTTTGACGCATGTCACGGGCAGAGAAAGAAAGAAAAGAGAACTGCAACTTGACTTCAATACTCGATTTGTTTGTGGTTTCCCTTTTGCTGCAAGTTGTGGTTTTCAAAATTACAGCCAGAAAAATTCTGGCTAAGCCATGCATGCCCCACAAATTGAATCCATATCGTATCGTCGTCCACCAATGCCTACCCCCAACCCGTGTTTTATGTGATACACGGTAGTTTTGAGCAACAACAACAATGAGGAGGAGGAGGAAGAAGAATAAGGAATTTCTTGGACATATGAGGCCTTTTAACGTTGTAGGGTTTGCAAAAGTTTTTTCCTTTGATTGGTTTTGTTGGTGAATTGTGGTAAAAAGATTGAATTTTGAGCTTTCGTATGGATTGGACGGAACCACATGTTATGGTGCGTGTTTTCCCCATGACTCTTTGTTTTGGTACTTTAAGCTCTTTGTCTGAGTATATGGATTAGAGAAACATAGGAGGGTGTTGCATTAGGGTATTCCATGTTTTGCTTGTGTGGTTTTAAGGATGAATACAATGATGTGCTTCGCATTATTTTTTAATTCAGATTATGTAAATAACACTTGTGGACTAATGATTTTCCCCCCTTGCTATTGGATTGGTTGTTTGGGTTTATAGGCAAACGGGGAATTGTTAGGGGTTTCTTAGAGGGTGTGTTGAATTAAAATTCCTTCTTTAGTTTATGGTTCGACTTAGCAATTTAAGACTGAAAAAAAAAAATTGTAAGAACTGTGATAATGTGAGGACTAATTGTTGAAGGTTACAGATTTTCTATGTAATTAATATAGTTATGTGTTTGCATTGTATTATCTGAAAGAAATTATCAATAATTTCTTCATTTCTGCAGGAGAGTACCTCTAGTCTGATGATGCCGTAAAGTCTGATTATTAAGATTTTTACTTTTCATTGGAGGAATCAATTTATTTATAACTTCTGGGCTGTGTGTGGTTTTGAGAGTACAGTTGAAACATGAATGTATTGATGCTGATGATGAAAGATAGTAATTGAAGAAGTGATTCCTTTTGGGAAATTCGGAAGAACCCTGCCTGAAAAATAAAAATGGGGTTGCCACAGGTGGCTTCGGGCTGCGTTCTGAGGAACTGGTGGCGTCACTAGGCACATTCATGCAAACTGCACCTAGAATGGCCAGCATAGGCAACTATGAGGTGAACTTGTTAGCTAGAGAAGACATACGTAATTGCATGCACATTGATGTGCTTAAATCTGAAAAAAAAAATGTTCTAGAGCTTTCAAAAGAATCACATATTTCAAGTATGTGTAGAGATAGTAAGTTGAAGATTGACCCCATGGAACAAATTGGCAAGTTGTCTGTCAATTCAGAGAAAACTAGGCAGACACCTGTTTCTAGGATTGTAGGTTTTCAAATTAGAACATCAACTCCTCGTGTTAATTGTTTTGGAGGAAATGGATATTCATCAACTGTGTTTAATGTCATCAGTGATGCAACTGAAGCTTCTGAGTCACAAGTTAGAAAGCAGTTATTGTCACCTTTGAATTGGATGCTGCTTGCGGATCATTTTAAAGGTGCTCCACTAGACATTGGTGCTGGTATTTATCAAAGTCGTTCAAAGGCTGGTGATGATAATTCTAATGCTATACATGAGTATAAGAAGGATCATATTGGAAACAACAATAAGATTCATTCAATGATCTGGACTACATCTTGCTTTCAGGAATTTACAAATTCACCCTGAAATGACTCTACTATAAACCATATTGTATCTAGTCATCACCAACATGCAGAGCCATGGTCTTATAAGCATTTTAAATCATCTCTGGTACATAATGTTTCTGAAGAAACAACTAAAACAAGGTCCCAAAAAATTGTGTCATCACCTCCCTTCCCTTTGCTCCTCTGGGTAAATAATCTTCTAAAAATGAAAATTTGGGAAAATGCAGGAATATTGATGTTATCTTGGACGATGACAATTTTACTTTTAATAGTGTGGAACAGTCACTTGATAGAACTTGTCAAGGCATTTTATCAGCACAGGAGATACCAAGTAAATCACAGCTCAATTTGAACAATATTCAGCAAAAGTCTGACCTGTTTACTCCTGACAACATGATTGATATGAAAGAGTATTGGACTCATTCTGGTAGCTTTCCTCCTTGGGATGCAAAGTTATGTGGAACTATGAGAAGACTGCCAATTATAAGGTCCTTGGTTGGTTCATTTGAGGAATCTTTTTTATCTGGTCGCCTACTATCTGGGAAAGTTAGACAGGTTGGCATTATTCTCATATACAGGCTTCCTAGTTTATGCATTAGTTTCCTAATGACCTTTCTGTTATTTTACTCTTGTAATTGTTATGGCTTCTATTTGCAGAAAATTGAAGGCTTTCTTGCATTGCTGAATGTAACTGGCGGCAATTTCTCACCTCAATCACAAAAAATACCATTTGCAGTAACCAGCATGGATGGAGACAACTACTTACTTTATTATTCATCTATTAATCTTTCAGGAAAGCTATTATCAGGCAAGTCTAGAGTTGCTAAATGTCAGAGAACCCTTAGCATGGATGAATCTCAATCTGAAAAGCCCCATATACGTATACCTATGAAAGGACGTATTCAACTGGCAATTCACTATAAGACCTTCAAAGTTGTTAAATTGAGAAGTGAGAACATAATTTCCCCCCTCCTTTCTATAAATGCATTTACATGTATATGTAACGAGAAAATGGTTATGCAAAGTGTTGAAGACTTGATGCATAGCTTAATGCTTTGAATACTGTATTGTTTATTCAATCTTTTTAAGCTGTTACAAAACATGGCAAGTTAGCATTATACCACTTCCCACTTAGATTTTTGAAGGTAAACGAGATTTCTGATTTGAATTTTAAAGTGACTAATTGACACATGGTGTGTAGAGGAAAGGGTGCTGGCAGTAGTTCCTGGTCTGTCACTTGTGCACCACAAATCTTGGATTAATGTTAAATTTATTCACATTTGATACATGATAAATTTGAAAACTTTGTTGCATACTATATACATCAAGAAACAATCAACATGTAATAAAAAAAATTATTGTTCCCGCTATCATCAATGATTTCAGAATGAAACTGACTTTACCGGTGCCACCTTGGTCTGGTTTGCCAAGTGTTCATTACCCATCTGGCCATCCCAATTCACTGCATTAATACTAATAACCAAACTAACTTGTTACCCTCAGCTATCTGGTTTTATACTGGAACTTACTCGTGATTACTATAGCTAGGATCATAATTGCCAGAGGATGATATTTATGCTAGTAGATCAATAATTTTGTGGTCTTTGTTTAACATGAGTTTCATAGCTATGGTGCTGTGTGGAAACAACTGGATGTCTACTTTCACAATTATATGGGTTGACATGTGGAATTCTACATTGTTGTACGAATTTGTGTGTGACAGTGACAAATTGACTGACCTAAATGCAGGTTCTCAGCAATCCAGAGAGGACAGCTATCCATACCTCCTTTTGCAATTATGATTTGAGTGACATGCCAGCTGGTACTAAGGTAGGATTGGGTAAATATATCACATTCAAAGTTCTGTCATCATGCAACCATCGATTTGCATGTCATATAATTCTCATGCCTTTTTATTTTAGTATTGGTTCATGAGTCATGATATGGTATCCAAGTCTCTATGATCAAATGGTCTACAGTTATATCCTTTCCACATCCATTCTTCTGATTAAAATGAATTTTAGCACAAGATAAGACGGTTGTGCATGCTTCAAGTTTAAGCCTAAATGACTCTTCATAAGAGATTATGTTAAGTTTTTGGGAGAGTTGGTTCTTGACAGTGTTAATTGAAAATTTTAAGCTGAACAATTTTAAAAATATGCATTATATATTTAGCTTCGAATATAGATGTGAGAGACAATTTATAACCTTGTCTTCATGTATCATTCGCATCTTAAAAATACTTTTATATGGAAACAGAGATGTAAATGATAGATTATACACTTGGAGCAAATTAAGTAATAGTGAACCTAATCATAATGAAAACAGAGATGTAAATGATTGGATACAATCCGAGTTTTAAGGAGTATAATCGCCAATTGGAGCAACTTGCTGTAACTATACTTGCATTATACCTCGGCCTCAACATTAAAGGCCTATGCTGGTGTGATCTCTGTTCGAACAGCTGTTAATTAAGGATTGGTTTGATGTATAATAGAATAAAATTGCATAATTTTTTGTGAGTGTGTCCTCATATATTGAATAGAGATGAGCAAGTTCTTATAAGGACTATAAGATTTAGTAAATTAAATTGTACCTGACCTTATCATACCTTGCATGGTCAGTCTGCAAAACCTTTTGGGCTTAGCTCTGAAGCCTGCTTTTGTTAAATTAATTTGAAACTGTATGACTGTAAGTTTTATTTAAATATGAATAATATGCGCTTTATTTCTTCACCTTTCTATACACTGTTTTATACAAAAAAATTTTCCAATTCCTGTTTAATTAGCTTTGCTTGTTTTCCTCTAAAGTAGACGATCTTGCAGCAAAAGGTCACTTTAACTGTGTCTAGATCAATGTCTATGACGCATAAGGAAAGCCAAGCAGATTCTGACATCAAAGCTGATGCCAAGTCTTCATTGATCTCAGTCACACGTCGCGGAGATAAAGATCTTCTCACCACAAAATGTGGAGAGTTTGATAGTCTAACATGTTCAAAGGCTGGTAAGGAAGAAAACTTTAGTTCAATCACATCATTCACATGCCTCGTTAATGAAGACAAATTTTTACATGGTTCTTCCAAGGTCATTGACAATGCTATATTAACACAGGCATTTTGCTTATGCTCTTCACCTTCACTTTATGTGCCCCTTGCCTAAGAGACGTTCAAGGTCTGTTCATAAGTGCAAATCTGGCCATGTCTCTCCTGAAATGAGAAATATTGTGGACATTGAACATGAAAGAAGCTTCTACTTGTATGATGATATGAGGGTAGTGTTTCCTCAACGTCATTCAGATTCTGATGAGGGAAAGGTATGCAAATATATTTGTGAAGTGGTTTTAATGCATTCATGCACTAATAGCAGGGGAAATATGTGGCTCATGGTACATGCCATGTTCTTAGAAACCGCTCTTGGGTAACCATGAGCATAGTTACTGAAATGACATTGAGGGAAAAAAAATGTTGGTCATTATTTTGCATAAGTTGACTCGACAAAAAAACTATCTGGTCATTCCTAATTTCCTATTAATAAGAACTTGAAATAACATCATTTTTCCTATAATGAAAGGAAAAAAAAGCTCAAAACCTAAAAGACGAGCAGGTAATTAAATGACATAAGAAAAGGCGCAAGCTTCATATTTATTCAATGAATGAAGGCCTAAATTTCACACAAATTTGACTTTTTCAGTATATTGTAAACTTTGAATTGAACCTCTGGTCTTGTATTAAAAACCTTGGTTATTTAATTATGTATTGAGTTTGTGTTATAATCTTTAAAAACTATGTATGTGCGTGGTTCAACTAATGATTCATTCATTGAATCACTATAGCTTAATACCTTGACTGAGTCAACGATTGGATGGTGTTTTATAACACTATCATGAGAATGTGCAAATTTTAATAAGTAGTTAAATATTTGCTTCAATCTTGCAATTTATTTTGCTTTATGTGTTTCTATCTATCAGGACTACACAAAGCACTGATAGTGTGGTATCTTTAGTGATGAATGTTCATTTAAACAGTCTTGAGCTAAATGATGTTAATCTTCTTGAGGAACATTGCACTTTTATGTTAATATGATTTCAAATCTCGTTCTTGAAGCATCAGTTATGGAATAAAAAATTGTCACTTTCTGGTTCCCTATTACACATTCTTATCTTTTTTAATAATTATATCATGTCGCAGTTACATGTGGAATATCATTACCCTTCAAATCCAAAATACTTCGACATCAGCTGCTGAATGCCGCCGTCTCTCAGTGATTTTTGTATATATAGTTGTAAATCTTGTACGTATACAATTCATTTCTTTCAATTTTGGGGCCATTTGCCTCCATGTAACTAATAATTTGTAAAATTGGATTGTAGATGTTCATATTTGATTCATAGTACTTGCTTTGACCCTTAACGAGTGTGCTTATGCTCTCCTACTACTGTCCATCAGATGGCATAAAAAAGGCCTGAGGTGCCGTGGTCAAAACAGAAATACCATTATGCTCATACAGGAAGAGTGTGACAAATGGGAAGAGTTAATATTGAAAATGATGAAATAGTCACTTTAGTTTCTGAATTTGTAGTGTGTTGTCACATTAGTTTTTGAATTAAAGGATATTAAAAGAAGTCTTTGAAAGTGTAAATGGACCATCACATGAGTCCGATTTTTTTATATTATTAAAGTGACAATATTAATATATATTCAGACTAAAATGACATTAAATAATATGGCAAGAAAAGAAACTTGCTAGAGTAGATATCCTATGTGAGAGAGTGCATCTTTGAATTAAAATTTGTAAAAATATTTCAAATCTTACTTCTCTAAAACTGAGTTTCAAGACAAAATTTTATTTTTAAATATACGTTTGGAGGACAACTAAACATGATTTCAAATTCATTTTACTTTCAACCATTCTTTTGTACCCTAAGAGAAAATCCAAACGGCAAATTTATTGTTTAGGGACATTTATTTTTTTAATTACCGTTTGGGAGTTGTTTTCAAATATTTTATCAAAAAGGGATAAGTCGTAACAGATATTATGACTTCTGAAAGTCGTAATATTATTTATGACTTTTTTTTATTATTCCATGTTGAAGTCATAAATATTTATTCGATTTCAAAGTTGTAAAGTAAAGTTGTGATTATTTTTATGATTCTTGTATATTTTTTTTGCAACTTTTTATATAATACGATTTTAAATTCATGTGTTTTTTACTTTTTTATATTTTTTATTTTTTGCTTGAAGTAGTATGGTCATGTATGACTTTTGCTTTTTTAATTTTTTTTTGAAGTAGTATGACCATTTATGAATCGTTCTCTTATTTTTTTTTTAAAATACTGTTTTATTATGTTTAGAAATTTTTTGAAAATTTGTTTTTTTTAT
>PYAF01005010.1:279656-297281 GCA_007407185.1 Glycine tomentella
AATGTTTTTATTTAATCTATAATATTTTGTTATGTAATATAATTATGAATTTTGATATGCTTTGATGGTATTTGGTATAAATGCTACATAATTATATTACATCAAAAAATTCATAACTATATTTTGTTAAACCATATAAAAATTCATAATTATATTACATCAAAAAATATTATAGATTAAATAAAAACATTTAAATAATATACGCAAAATATAAAAGCACAAAATAAAAATAATACATATATTAATTTGTTAATTTTTATATTAAAAATTATAATTTTTTAACATACATTACAAAACTAAATATATAAAAAGAACATAAGTTTTCAAAAAAAATTCTAAACATAATAAAGCAGTATTTATAAAAAAAAAATAAGAAGAAGAGTCATAAATGGTCATACGACTTCAAAAAAAAATTAAAAAAGCAAGAGTGGTACATGATCATACGACTTCAAGCAAAAAAAATTTAAAAAAAAAGTAAAAAACGCATACAACTTTAAAGTCCTATTATATAAAAAAGTTACATAAGAAAAATATACTAAAGTCGTAAAAATAATCACGAATTTACTTTACTATTTTAGAATCGGATAAATATTTATGACTTTAACATGGAATAAAAAAAAATAGAAGTTATAAACAACATTACAACTTCAGTTTCTGAAGTCATAATATATGTTATGACTTACACCTTTTAAATACAATATTTAAAATCAACCCCCAAACGTTAATTAAAAAAAATAAATGCCCTGAACAATAAATTTCCCAAATCCAAACGTATCTAAAGAGGAACTACTAGTACTTGTACGTTGTAACCATGTCAGGGACTACATCATAGAGAGCCCACTCATTCTTCTCTTGGCTGCATTGAGCTTGAAAAGTAAGACTAGTATAGGTATTTAGAGCAATATGTTGGGGCAAATGAATGTAAGTTTTCTATTGTTTAAAACTTAGTTCAACTCCTGCCACAAAAAAAAAAAAGAAGAAAAAAACTTAGTCCAACTCCAAATATTTATTTGGTAGTCAACTAAGAAGGGTAAGATAGGATAAGTTATCTCATTTTACTTTGTTGTTTTGCTAAGTCAATAGGATAAAATAAACTTATCCTTAACAGAGTTATGTTATGGTCAGACCAGCAATAATCATGATACTACTTAAAAATATTTTTTTTAAATTTTAAATTTTTTAATAACTATATATTATTATATAATTAATTAAAAATAAAATTTAGTACTACTTAAAAATAAAATTTGACACTACTTAAAATTTCGCACTACCTAAAAAATACTTGGCTCCACCACTGCTTATCTTGTTTACTTATTTGATCATGCTCTTTATCTAAAAATTATCCTATTTTATTTATTATTTAGTAAACTTATTTATTATTTGATAATTACATTATGAAATGAAAAAATGTATTATGTCATGTTAAATAATTATATTTTATTTCACCTTACTTTTTTATACAATTAAAGAAAAGAAAAAAAATTCTTTTTCTCTTTATTTATTCTCTTCGTTTAAACAACTAAAGAGAAAATTACACTTTTCAATTTTTATTTTTTCTTTGTTAAAAAAGATTTATTTTCCTTTCTCTGTCTTCCCATCCAAACCATAACCAATCAATTAAATATATAAAAAAAAAATACAATTTGAGTACCCCCTTCCCCCGAGTTTATGAGTGGGGATTCTGTGGGACAAATTAGCTACTCAAGTGGTTTGAAAAGTTGAAGTTCAACTTAAAATTTATATATAATTGTTTATCCTTTAAGGCATGATATCTCTCTCAAAAGAAAAAGGAAAAAACTCGTGATATATCTTACCTTTTTGTTTTTGTTTTAAAGAGTATAATTATTCTTTATTATAGAAAATCTTGTTCAAATGGAATCAACATCATTATAAACAAAAAAAAACTTTTTTTAAATATTTAAATTTAATGCATCTGCATATATAATTAAAATTCAAACTCTAAGACAGTTTTTTGAATATTTAAATTTAACGCATCTACGAGTGTTCACGAGTATAGGTCATCTACAAATCCGAATTAACCCAAATCGATCCGGACAGTTTGGGTTGGGTCATTTATATATTTTGATCAAAATCGAACCGAATCGATCAAAATTGTTCATATACGAGTTGAGTCACGGGTTTAGATCTATATATACGATCAAAATCGATTTGGTATGGTTTAAATACTGTTAATATTGGACTCCAAGTGTTGAAATTAGAAATGTTTATAATATTAACATATCATATTTTGTTCATTTATTTCAGCAAATCTGGTTGTAACAAATTTGGTTTCACCAAAGTTTATTGTAAGAAATTAATTGTGTTTCGGACTATTATAGTAAATCTCGTTAAAAAATATTTTTGTTTTAATTTGTATTAGTCTATTTTAGAATATTATGTTAATGATATTAAATGAATCAATTTTACTACTTTTAGACATTTGATAATATTGTGTTAGTGTAAATAATCATTTTCATCTCTGAATGTGTAGAGCACTGAAAAATTTGTTCACTAAAGATGAAAATTCAAATTTTAGTCCCGAAAAGTGAAAAAAATGCAACAAATTCATTCATTCATTACCATTAATGAAAAAGCCTGTGTGGCACAAAGGGACGAAAAATGTCACAAAAATTATTACCAACATGACTGTTGAATAGATTGGACTAAAATGTTAGTAAGTTTCCATTGGACAAAAATATCCTATGTGCCAATGATCTGAGAAGACAAACAAATAGTTGTAGTAAATTTGCAATGCATGTAAATGGATATACTAAAATTTGAATTTCCATATCTCAGAACGAATTTGTTAGCGCTTTACACATTCAAGGACGAAAATGACTATTTACCCTAAATTGCATTTTACCCTTAATGAAACCTATTTAGGATCTGACAAATTTGTCCAATGGAAACTTATTGACGTTTTGGTCAATTGAAAATTTACCGACATTTTTTTATCCAATCTATTCTGCAGCTATGTTAACAATCATTTTTGTGACATTTTCGTCCCTCTGTGCCGTGTAGGCTCTTTCATTAACGGTAACGGCGAAAGTTAACAGATGAATAGATTTGTCGCACTTTTTGCACTTTCGAAGACTAAAATTTGAATTTTTATCTTTCGGGGACGAATTTGTCAAGTCTTTATATATTCAGGGATGAGAATGACTATTACCCTATTGTGTTAATTATATTGGATATTTGGATGAATCATGATATAAAATAGTAATCCTAAGACAAAAAAAAGATCAAATTTAAATGGGTAACCCGTTGACCCGAACCGAACCAAACCGTTCATGAACGAGTTGGGTTGGGTTTTAAATTTTTTCTTCTGAAAACTGAACCGAACCACTCAAATTTAATTAAGTTGGATCCTAAATCTAGTCAAAATCGATCTGAACCGACCCACAAACATTCTTAAACACATCTGCATATATAAATAGAATTCAAATTCTAAGACTGGTTATTAAGTTAAAACAATCACCTACTTGAATTAAGTATAATTATTATAAATCATAATGTTTTTTTAAAATAGTTGATTCACATATATTTAATGATAAACAATATATATTATCTGATGTCATCACATGTAATCATTAATATTTTATTTTTCTCTTATCTTCCGTTATAGTCAGATCATTTTCAAAAGGGAGAAAGAGCCTCACCAAAAATGCTTACCTCAGATATGCAACACTTATCCTTTCAAAATGCATAGTTTCCGAATAAGAATTACTTAGCTAGAGATGATATATACTTGGGCCACTTTCAATCCAAAATGAATGTCGCGGAGAAGTTTATTAGATTCAAAATCATATCATAATTATAATATACCACAAACCGTAACAAGTATAAAACTTTCAGTTTAGCGATACAGTTGAACCAACTTATATTAGCAGTAAGATTACGACTTTAATATAATCAATGCATGCACACAAAGTCAGTTACGTCACCTAACTACGCGAGTAACGAGAATTGAAGGGAGCACTATCTATTTACTCATATTAATTCATGTGTGGTATTGACTGAAATCCTGTGAACTTACCAAACTAAGCTAACAGACATGTCTCTTTCAACCGAGGGCAAATAAGAGAGCAATCATTATTTGCTTCCCACATGATTTTAGTAGTAGTACTAATTTTTGCAGCCTGGAAAGTTGAATCTACCTTTTATGTGATCTCTCTTGCTTACATCTTTTTAAAGAGAATTTATGAATCAGGTCTTAAACTCTGAATTATATTGGTAGAATGCAAGATGTCAATACTATCTATCCCATAGAGCTAATGACATACTTCTTTTTTTTTTTTTCAAATATAAGAAAGAAAAAAACATGACACACTAATTGAAAGTTAGTTAATCATATTTAATTGTATTAATTTTAATTTTTTTAAAATTATCCTTTATTAAAACAAGATATTAAGAGTAAGAAAAAGTTATTGAAACTAGTACCTTAATTAAATAAAATATATTCTAAAGATGGTAGCATTAAATAAGGTAAACTTTGTTGAAATTTTATTAATTTGAACAAAAAAAAAGTGTTTTTTTCTTATATTTAAAACCAGAAAAGTATATCTACATAGCGATAATAACATATTGAGACTCACTCACTTAGTTGAATAACTATGTGAATGTTTCATTTAAAGTTGAAAATATTATGTGTATTCTAATATAAATCCAACGGATAAAAATAAAAATAAAAAACAAAAACGTTATGATTGTTTGATAAAAGGACTTTTGTCTCAAACAAATTATGCACTGAGAACTAAACATGCATTATAATATACAACCTTAAATCAATTTTATCTAATTATAGTTAGTCAATTAATCTCTAACACTTAAGGATCTCTTTAAAAAATAATTACCCACCAAGATTTTAAAAGTCGAACTCACTTATTGTTGCAAGTCTAAATTTTAAAGTTGTTCCAACTTTTCTGGTCGCTTTGGTGACGTGGCACCAATTTCGAACTTTCCTCACCTATGACCCAACCCCTTTTTCCATGACTTCTTTCTTCAAGTTGAAGGTGAATGCATTTTGTGAACACAGGGCATAGACAAAGCAACTTGGGCTGTATCGATACATATAGATCAAGGTTTTTTTGTTATTTCATCTGTGTCATAAAGTTGGCACGCATGGAAACTGTAACTCTAGGGAAGTGTAAATTTTCAGCTAGGATACAACTTTTATAGTATAGTATATTAAGAAGTGTCCACGGAATTTGAAGATTCCCACATATAGCTGTCACCAATTTGGATTTGTTATGAAAGTGACAACACAGCAAGAGAAATGCAGTTCGTGATTCACTAGCCACAGGGGTCTTCCTCAGATAATTGAGTAAGGACTAAGGACAAGCCCAGGAGTGTAGAGGCTGAGGGAAGAGATTAAGGTAGGGTCCTAATTTGTTAACAAAATAGACAAGAAGACTGCAGTTTAGGGCAATCCCATAGACCCTATGCACATGGTCAATAACAAGTGCACATGGGTTTCACAGACAATTATGTCATCGTCCACCAAAATGACATTGAGGAAATTCCCACAGTATCCAACCCTCACAATAACCTAATCAAACACTATTCGAGCAAACGCCAGAGAAACATTTACTCATGAATTCATGTTAAGAATAGGTATGATGTAGACATCTATCGAAAGTAAATAATGATGAAGCAGCAGCCCAAGGAAGCAACGTCCAAGATAGCCAATACGAAATTTGTAAGGATAAAGGATCTGTCGCACATGTTTTGGCTAGACACGTAAAAGTACAAAGGGCACTTTATTTCAGAGTCCTGGGATTTCCATGAACATGTTACACGTCCGTGTGAAATCATTTATGATTATGTGGAAAGGTAAATAAATAAATTAGGCAAGTTTCGCTAACTCATCTTCATGTAAAAATCAGGTGTTGGATGATTCACATTGGTGTTGCTCAGGAAAGCATTATTAATGTGCAAAAGTCACAGCTGCTGGCTGCTGCCGACAGGATATTACAGAATCAATTCTACGATCGATAACAAGATGATATCTATCTTCACCAATTTTATGTTTGGATTAGTGGTAAAAGATGAAAGGTAAAAAGATGAAATAGAATATATTATTTCTCCATGAAACTATTATCTTATTTCATTTAATACCTCTGTTTTTATTTTCTTTATTGTAGTAATTGGAGATTATTGTAATTAAAACTTTTACTTCATGGTAGAATCTATGTATTCTCACAAACTTTAGACAGGTTATGGAACTAATATTTAATCCAAGATTTAATTACACTTAAATTTCTCACCTCTTTTCATGGATGTATTTTGCAGAAAAAACAAAATATCTCCCCACATTCAGTATGTATTCCCAAATGAGCCCCAAAAATGAGTTACGTAGTAAAATAAAATTAATCAATTTATCATTTCACTTGTCAAACAAAGGAAAAACTTCAATCTTTTTCATCATAAAATATATATCCAAATAACAATGATACTTGAAAATCACATTTCAATCTGAACATACTCAACCTCATTGATTACAAGTAAAAGCATTACTATGCAAAGTATTTCAGCAATCAACTATGTACTATCCCAACGCTATATGCAACCAAACTTAGCTAAGTGGATAGGTCGTACTCTACCACCGATCTTAAAATCATGTACTACTTCATATCATTGTTCCTAAACATAAACACAAGATCAGATAAAATCATTGGGAAAAAAAAAAGTACCTCTCTACATACAAACATCAATTAATAATCAATAATTACAAGAGAAAAAGAAGAGAAAAAAAAAAACCTGAACACGCCTATCATGCATACAGATCAATGAATAATCATGGTTTTCATGTTACAGAAATCCAAGATCATCATCTCTAGGGTCTAGCAAAAACACCCCAAATCTTACCACGGCCAAGACTCTCCAAGAGTTTCTTCGACCCGGGAACATCCATTTCCACAAGCTTCTGCGTATGTACACAAGCTCCAGCAGCCACCATTTGCTTCCTGCAACTCTTGGAATTAACAAGCAAAGCGAGTAACGAAACAGGGTACTTCTTATCCAACCCCTGCAACGAAGGGTTCAACAAATGAACAGCACTCACAACTCCTCTTTCGTCCTTGCGGAAAATTCTTCGATTCGCCGGGTGCATCAGCAGCACTGATAATGCCATCGCAGAAGCTTCTTTCTCTTCTACACCTTTCCCATCTAACATTTTAATCAAACCCCGAACACACCCCAATTCCCCCATCTCCTTCCTCGCCCTCCCGCTGTTCAATCCTAAGGCGTAAACCGCCCTCGCCGCCGCAATCCGAACAGCCAGAACCTCACAATTCAGCACCCCAACAAGCCTCTGAACAAAACCTTCACCCACAAGAACCTCACCGATTGGACCACTTTCAGCCAAATGCCGCAGCATCTCCACAGCCACTTCAAGACTCTGAATTTGATTCCCTGAATCCCAGTAATTCTTCAAACACTCAACTCCACCTTCTTTCACCACCATAACCCTCAAATTCAACAAACCCTCGGCCTCCTCCGACGAATCCGAAGTAGTCAAATTCGACAAACAACCGACCGCATTCTCACGCGCCACCGCGGTCCCGGAGGAAGCCAAGGCAATCAGAACCACCACCGCGTTCTCCTCAACAAAATTAACCCTAATTTCCTCAAACGCGGCGAGGTTTCGCAGCACGGCGGCGGCGGAAGCCTGTGCGCCGGGGGTGCCAGCCTGGCAAATCTCGAGCAGCGACGAGATTCCGCCGCGCGAGCCAATCGCCCTAGCGTTCTCCTTCGTCAAAGTCAACGCCCGAAGCGCGATGCATGCTTTCTCAATAGCGAAGCCACTTCCAGAATCCAAAACCCTAAGCAAGTGGTTAAGAAGGAGTAAACCCTCCGCGAGGAGAACGCTTTTCGCGCTTTCCACGGTGGAGATTTTTGAGATGGCGGCGACGGTTTTCTCTTTCGTGTCGGATGGGGAGGAATCAAGTAGGCGCACGAGGACGGGAACGACTCCCTGCGCCAGCGCGATGGTCACGTTTTTGTCGTCTTCTTGGAGAAGCCCCAATAAGGAGTCCATCGCGGAGGCTTTGGATTCGGGTGACCCGATTTGGAGACGGGTTATTAGGTTACGCGATTCGGAGCGGATGGCTTCGCGTTTAGAGACGGAAACAGAGACGGTATTTTCGAGAAGGCCGCTGCGGAAGAGGATGTCGCAGTCGGTGACGTGGCGGTGGAGGGTGGTGAGGAGGGAATCCAGGTCGCTTTGGGTTTTGAGTTTCCCGTTTGGGAGGGTTTCGGGTTGGCATGATTTGGAGAGCGAAACGGCGTCGTTGAGGGTTTGGGAGATTGAGTGGAGGAGGTGGAAGGAGAGGGGGTTTGTTGTGGAGGCGTTTGGGAACTCGGCGGAGAAATCGGTAAGGTGGGTTTGGAGTTGGGTGAGTTTGACTCGGGCGAGTGACCATTTTCCTTTGAAGTTTCTCACGCTCGGGAGCTCCGAGTCGAGAAGAGTACTCAGGAGGTTCAGGGAATCGCTGATAGCATCTGTTTCTGTTGAATCTTTCATCTTTGTTACTTTCAATGGGAGAGAGAAAGATAGAGAGGGTTTTGTTGAAACACTTTGGAGAGTGATGTGAATTGTGAAGTGAAGGATTTGGAGCGTGGAATACACTCGCGTGTGGGTCGTTTGGGGTTTGATTCCCGCCACGCTTGTGTTTGTTTGTAGTTAGTCCTCATTTACACACTGTGCCCGCGGTTTTATGTTGTACAGCTCGCACATTTACGGTCAACATCTTCCTTGCTAGTTAGCAGTAGTTTAGTTTTGCTTGTTCGCTACTAAATTATGAAGCAGAAACTACTAAGATCGTCCACGTTCTGTTCAAATTAATTCATTTTAATTGTCTTCAACGTTACCAAACCTTAGTTTATCTCAAGCTCCAACAAAATTTGATTTTGTTGATAAAAGATAAATTAATATAAGTTTGATTTCTGTGTTGACGTGAGAATTTTATTAATGAATAATATGTAAGTATTTTTATTATTTTTTTAACTCTTGGGATCTATTTTGGTCCAGGTGAATTTTCGAGACTAAACTTGTTCAAACTTTTGTTCCATGAAAAAAAAAAGTTTCATGTCATGTACCTTCTGATCTTTTGCTTACAGAAAATGATGGAAAAATACAATATATTCATTTTTCCATTACTCCATTGGCGGCATGTAAACAAAAGAAAAAGGAGAGATTTTTTACAAATATAATTACATGTTGTCTTATTATTATTATCTTAATGTTTTGAGAGTTATATTGATAACTATTAGTTGTTCCTCACAAGTGATATAACAGATTATTCAAAATAAATTATTATAATTCTTAAAGAAATGTTTGTTTCAAATCTTAGTCGATGATACCGAACATTAATAGAAAGAAGGTTTGTTTTTGTTTGGTTAATCATGTATTCAGAAGTGAAATTTGTATCTTGTGTTGTGTTTGATTAAAGTTTTTAAAGAATATAATAACAGAAAACTTGTTTGGACCAGTCTTATTCTTTTATATTCACTTAATTAGTTTTAGAACTTTGCTAACGTTTTTCTCTGTTTTCAAACCAGAAAAGTAGGAGCGGACTTTAACAGTTTTAGTCAATTTGGTACACGCAATTTGAATTAGGTTACACAAAGAATTACAACATAAAATTATACTATAATTTAGTACATACTATTAAAGTTACATGTTTAATTTCATCAGATAAAGCAAAATCCCAACTATGAAGCTAGGAGAACCTATACTAAGGAAGAGTAATACTATTCCTAAGGTACTCAGTGGTTACAATTTGCAAAATAAGGAATAGAGTCTCACCAAAAGAAAAGAAAAGAATTATAGAATAAATTTTATAATTAGCTGACCACATGAATTTTCCTCCCATTAGATGTGGAAAAAAAGTTATATTTTTACATAAAAAGAGACAATTCATCCATCAAATGTACAATCGTCAATGAATCACAAAATGATCTTTGAAACCCTTGATCATCAACTCTGAATCACATTCCAAACCAAAAATTTACTCCAACTTTTTGCCTTTATAATCTCCAAAGCTTGAATAATGACGAAAACATCAGCATACATAATTGACTGAACTCTAATGAAACATGCAAAACAACCCCAAGACCAAACCTGTAACGAAGAAGAAATTCCATTAAAAATAATAGTTAGATTTTTTATAAAGATTAATCATTGATAAAATTTATTAATATCATTATCATGTTAATAAAAAATAACTTTATATCAAAGTTTCAATTAATGATTGTAAATGTAAAATTTAATATATATATATAAAGATTTTTATTATAATTATTATCTTATTCATATTTAAAAGTATTTTTATTAAATATAAATAAATTTTAATTATATAAATATGAGTAATGCTAAAGGGTGCGAATATTTTGAACAAATTAATAGCCAACCCAACTGTAAACTGACATGTGTCAAGCAATTTATGTATAAAATATTGATTGATTTTAAGTATTAAAGTTTTTCTTATTCCAAATTTACCCTCATTCGTATTCTTTCTTCATAGAATCATAGTAGAACGAGCAGCGCCTTCTCCTCTTCCCTCTGCATCTTCGACCGCTTCCATGGCATCCTCGGTGCCACAGTCGGTGACGGCACCAAAAGACCTCCAAATGGTAAACCTCACACAGTAGTCACACTCTGCGACCTTTGCCACCCCGACGTAAAGTTTTTTGCTCCTCTCCACTCTCTTTTTCTCTATACGTTTATTTTGTTGTCCATATATGTAGCTTATGTTTTTCCAACATGGTATTATAGCTTCATTGATCTTTTGGGGTATGTGAGAAACACATAGCCATAGTTAATGAGAAAGAAAATCCCAAAAAATAAAGTGAGAGAAAACTCAAAAAAAAAAAAAAAAAAAAACCTTCAAACACAAAAATGACTTCGAGCAGCAGTTCTTTACCCCCACTTCCTATATTTGTAGGTAAAAACTTTCACTTGTGGGATGCAAAAATGAGGACTTACAAAGTTTGTGGGGTACCATGAAAAATGGAAGTAACCCAACTCCATTACCTCGAAACCCAACAATTAATAGCTCAAATGAGGAATCAGAATGACGAAGTGGCAAAGGAAAGCAAAGCACTTGTCATTATACAAGCAGCACTACATGATGATATTTTTATGAAAATTCTAAAACTTGAGACTGCAAAAGATGCATGGGATTAGTTGAAGGAGGAGTTCCGAGGGAGTGAAAGATCATAAAGAATGCAGGGGCTAAATTTGAGAAGGGAGTTTGAGGCTGTGAAGATGAAGGAGAATGAGTCAGTAAAAGAATTTACAGATAGACTTTTTTAAAGGTGGTTACAAAAATCAGATTGCTTGGTGAAAAAACACAGTGATCAAAGAGCTGTTGAGAAAATCTTGGTGTGTCTTTCGGATAGGTTTAAGTAAAAGATTCCCTCTCTTGAGAAAAAATAAAGATTTTTCAGAAATATCAATTGTAGAGCTTGTGAATGCCCTGCAATACACCGAACAAAGAAGATCCTTGAGGATGGAAGAAGATAATGCTAAAGGTGCTTTTGTGGCACAAAGAAAAGGCAAAGTCCAAAATTACAAAAGCTATGTGAAAAACCATATTTTGAGAAACATGAAGGCAACAAAAAAGGAGGAGAATGGGAAAAAAATTTCCACCTTGCCCTCATTGCAACAGGAACAATCATCCTAAATATTTTTGTTGGTATAGGCCGAATATCAAATGTAGAGCCTGCCATCAATATGGTCATGCAGAGAAGGTTTGTAAAAATAAAGCAAACCAACTAGTACAACAAGCCCAAGCTGTTGAGCATGAAGAACAAAATGAAGAGCATTTATTTGTTGCCACTTGCGGTCTAGCAAGTGATAACAGAGAAGTATGGCTCATAGATGTCATTTTCAAGAAATTGGATCAGTCCTTTGTCTCCAAAGTCACCATTAGTAACGAAGAATATATTGATGTCAAAGGAAAATGAGTTGTCGTTGAAACTCTGGCAGGTACAAAATATATTTCAAATTTGTTATTTGTACCTAAGATAAAACAAAATCTTTTTAGTGTTGGACAAATGCTAGAAAGGAAAAATTCCATGTTTTTTAAAAACATGAGCTGCACTATATTGGATCCTTCCGACTCTGAGCTTATGTCCATTAAAATAAGGATAAAAGTTTCCCCGTCGAATGGAAAAAGCCACATATGTTGTTTTAAAAGAAGTTTGAAGTTGAAAAAACATCTCACTTGAGAAAAAGCCATAATTGTTCGGTCTCTTAGCATAATTGTTCAGTTGTCAAATTTGTAGTGGATCGCATAATTTTTCGGTCTCTTAGCATCGTCAGGTTTAGCATTACTCATAAAATAAATATTTAGCATGTGAAAATACTAGTAGATGAATTCAATTATGGTAAAGGGTAGGAACTAAGAAGTCCAAGAGTGACAGATATAGAGAGCGAAAATTTTCCAAGTGAAGTCTTTGACTCCACTTTCCTTTCCGAGTTTCATGCCATGCGTGGTTATCGTTTCTTCGATTTCCTCCTATTCCTTCCTGACTTTCTTGTGTTCACTTTTTCATTTCACACACTGGAAATTCAACACAAGCACGCAGTGGGTATTTCACGTTTTCAGAACAAATGTTTAATGAACTTTGTTAACTACTCCTATATAATTAAGGATTATAAATTGTTAGTATTTTCTTTTTGTTTTAGTGTATAGTGACGACTTCGTTAACTTTATTGCTATAAGAATAAATAATTTGAGAGTTTGAAACTTTAAAATATTATTTCATCCGTCTCATAATAATTAAAATAATTATCATTTTAACTTTTTAATATAACATTAATTTTTTTTCTACTTTCGATATTATAATATCAATGATATAATCAATAAAAACTAAAAATAAATTAAAGATGATAAGATTAATTTTTTAAAATTAATATTTTTTTTATTAATAGTTTTTTTAAAAAATCATTTATTAGTTTTTTCTTGGTCTCTCAAAAACAACTTAAACTATAATTATAATAGGATGGAGGATATAATTTAAATGCATTAATAAATGAAGCATTTAAGTTTTAAATGCATCGATAAATGAAATACTCTCTTTAAAAAAAAGTAGTAGTCATGCAGTAGCAGTTCTCACTCTCTTTTAAATAATCATTTTTTACAGTTTTAAATTATCAAATTATTGTTACAATTTTTTTGTCTATTTATACAAATCATTTTTCTTTTAAATCAGATTTAATCGATTTAGGTAAATTTATGTTTAGAAAATAGGATTTGACTCCTCTATTGTATTTTAGGTGATAAAATGTAGTTTTTTTTTTACTGGAAAATGTAGTTATAATTATGAATTTTATAATAAAATTCAAACACACATATAATTAATTTTAAAATTATTATAATCTTAACCGATTTTTAAAAAAAATTAAGAATATAACTATAATTTTTTGGGAGGATCCTATCAATGGCAGGAAGAGAGGCAATGGTGAAATTTGTTCTTCAAATTATTTCTAATTATTGCATGAATATTTTTCTTATACTTATAACTATTGGTGATGAGATCCAAATGATGATGAGTTCATATTAGTGGGGATTGAGTAGTCCAGAGTCAAGAGGAATGAATTGGCTAGCTTGAGACAAATTATGTGCCTCAAAGGAGCATGGGGGCTTAGGCTTTCAAAATATCTATGTTTTCCACTTGACCATGTTAGGAAAACAAATGTAGAGATTTATATCAAAACCCAATGCTTTGTCAACAAGAGTATTCAAAATCAAATACTTTCCAAAGGGGGTTTTATGGGTGTTGACTTAGGTAAAAATTCGTCGCATTTTTTGTGAAGCATATTGTTTTCCAAAATGGTGTTGAAGGAAGGTGTGAGGTAAGCTAGGAAATAAGGAGAACGTTAATATTTGGGACAAATCAAGGTTGAGGCACAAGGGTCATGCAGTGATTCAAACACTACCCGTAAATGGCTTGGAGGATTTGAAAGTGGGAGTTTTGATGGATAAAGAGGCTTTGCGTTGGAACTACACACTTCTTGAGAAGATTTTTGAAGTGGAGGATGTTTAAACCATCTTGAGAACACATTGATGAAATTTGATCAACAAAGACACCAAGATATGAGATTTTACACCAAATGGAGTCTACTCGGTAAAGAGTGTGTACAAAGTGATAATGAATGAGCTAGTGGATATGAACACCTAGCAATCCCTCGTTATTGGAGGTTGATTTTGGAAATTGAATGTTCCACCATGAGTAAGAAATTTGATGTGGAGAATATGTGGAGGCTGTATTCCAACTAGAGCAACCTTGAATTCTAGAGGGGTGTAGTGTCATATTGTTTGTCCACTATGAGAAGTTAGAGTTGAGACAATTATTCATGTGTTGTTTACGTGCACAAAAAAATGAAGATTGTTGGTTGAAGCTCAACCTAAGCCATTGCTTGGAGGTGGTCTTGTTACATATTGAATCATCTAAGAAATTCTTCTTCACCTTGTTTTTGAAACTACAGGAAGAAAGAAAAAATCAAATGCTATTTTACATATAAAGGAGGAGGAATGACAAGGTCCAGGAAAAAAGGATGTCCCAAATTTATGGTTAGAAGACGAGAGGAGTTTCATCAGAGTTGGAAGTGTGCAAAGACAAAAGATCAATTGAGGAGAATTGACATCGAAGTCGTGTCATTGAAGGCTGGCGAAAATCAAAACAAGACGAGTCAAATGCAATGTGGATTCTAGCTTCCTTATGCTTCATAATATCATTGGAATTGGTTTGTATGTTCGTGATGATCAAGGGAGATTGGTTTTAGCAATGACATCATGGAGACAACCATGCATGAATACTCAAGAAGGTGAAGCATGGGATCTATTAACAATTTTTTGTTTTGCAGCTACAATGAATTTTAATCATGTAGTGTTTGAATTAGATTATAAAATGGTAGTTGATAAAATAAATATTACGTGTAAGGACTTGACAAAATTGAGAAATATTATTGTTGAGTGTATAACTTATTCATCTTATGAAATACCATTTGTTAAAAGACAAACTAATAGAATTGTTCATTAGTTAGTAATGGTAGTTTCATTGTTTCCTAGCTTCTACTCTATTGATTATGTGATTCTTTGTACTGAGCATTTGATTCATAATAAAATGAGATAAATGTTATTCAGTAAAAGAAAACTATACTTATTTTTCTAATAAAGTTTACTCTCTCCATTTTAAAGAAGATAAATTAAAAAAAAAAAAAAATACCAATTCTTGTCTTCACAACTACCAAAACGGCCTCAATTGAGTTGGGCTGGCTTATGATGACACTGAGGAGAAATCAAATTCAGTCAAGCTGGCCTGCTGGGCATTTTTGAACGCAAAGTTTGAGCAAATCATTAAACATAGACCAAAATGAAGAAAATAAATTAAACAAAGATCTAAAAAATAATGGAAGCATACTGATAAATTGAACCCGAGTCAAACAATCCGTAATTAAGGTTGGATCAGGTTCCTAGAGTTTGGGCCCAAAAACATTGAACTATTTGGTCTGGCCTGATTAACTATTTTAATTTAAATTTTTTATAAAATTTTATGCATCTCTTAGAACTTTGTTTATTTTTTTACTGAATATTTTGTATATTAAGCATTTTAATTTTGTTTTATGTTTATTCTTAATTAGGTCTGTTCAAAAAATTAATTTGCAACCCGACAAAAATTTAGGTCTACTCAGTTCAATCCAGTTTCAATTAGATTTTTTGTTGCTACTTTTATCACACTTTTTTTTTTACAGATTAATCACACATAGCTATAACCCATAATCAGTGACAGATCCAAGGAGGCAAGGGGGCCTTGGTCCCCTCCCTTGGTATCCTTTATTTATATATAAGAAAAAAATTAAGAAAATACTAAAAAAATATAAGAAAAATAGACTTTTAAGTTGATATATATTTAATTTTCTTCTAATAGTATATCTAGTAGATCATATGGGAAAAAAATTTAGAAAATTAAACATGCACACTACTTGAACTAATCTTATGTTGATATCGTCTATTTACATTTCAAAATTATAACAATGTTTTGAAATTACCGCACATCATTCATTTTTAAATAAAATACTTATATATTTTTTTAAAAACTGTATTATTAGCCTAGCCACTAATTAAATTTATAATTAGGATTTTGAATTAATAGAAACTAAAAGCATAATTTCAAAATTAACTTAAAATGCCAACAACAGATTGTTTTTCATTATGTACTTCGTAAAATATGCCTAGAGAGAAAGAACAAAATTTATAGGAAAAAGTGAGAGGGCATTCATGAGCTGCAGGAAGAAGAACCCCAACCCCATAGGCATATCCAGTCCAATATTCCTTGACCTTATAGCATTCGAAGAGAAACAACATTGAAATCAAATATATCTTTTTCTTTCTTTAGATGAAAGGATATAAAGTTGAAATGTACTTGAAAAGCACTCAATCCTTTACATATACTATCTTAACGGGCAAGCTTGGAATAGTGCATGTAGTTCGTAATCAGATATCTATGCTTCACAATCCTATAGTTGAAAATTATGTGCGTGACCACAATTTTGAAACGACTCCACTATACTGATTGAACTTTTTTTTTTTTTTCCTGAACTTTTGTATAAAAATATGCATATATTTTTTTGTATAATTAGCTAGAGTAATCGAAAATAAATTGATTTTTAATCTTAAAATCTATTAAAAGTCCAACTAGCTAGTGATTGTAATTTAATTTCTTCATATATTGCAAAATATTACGACACACAATATGTTACTTTGACTGATTTCTACCCCTTTTTTTGTTGAACACAAAATATTATTACAAAATATTTTGACTAGTTTCCTCTTTGTTTGTTTCACTTTTTTTTTTTTTTTTTTTTGTAGAGTTCACACCTCCAAAGCATTGACATTTTGTTTAAATGGTATATACTGTGTGGATCCGGATAGGTGCACCCTTTCTTGCAAAGATTTTTTACCTCCTAAAAACCGAACCTATTGTATTTGACACGCCAGTTTATTGAAATGAATGCACAGTTAATACAAATAAAGATTAATTTCATCATTTCATCAAATTAATTTCATATATCCTAGTTATCCTATAAATAAAAGTTAATTACCCACGAAAGATGGTAAAGTTATAATTTTTAAGAAGAATCTGCATAATAATCGTCATACATCATTGACAAAAGAAATGAATCTCATAACCAGGAACAATTAGAAATATATCATGGTCTCAGAGAGAGAATTAGTTGGATCTTGATATTCAGGTGAATTGGTTTAAATTAAATTAAATGAGTACAAATTTAATTTATTGTCAATTTAAATTATTGTATATTATTCATGAATAAAAAAAACATATACGATCACAATATCGTAGTATTTAAATATTTTTATTAACAATTTTAAGCTATTTCTAAAATATTAAGTGATACATTCAATTTATTACTAGTCAGTAAACAAAAATTAAATGTTAATATAGAAATTAGAGATAATGATGAATCCCTTTTTATTCCTGGATAAAGAAATTATATTTCAGTCTAAGGTAGAAAAAAAATTGGGATTCAAAAGGAACACTTGTAGAAAATTTATATTAATTCAGGTATATACTGGATTAGAATTTTAAAAGATT
>PYAF01005010.1:300010-319702 GCA_007407185.1 Glycine tomentella
TAATTAAGAAAATTAGTTAACATAATTAATTATATCAATTTTAACTAAAAATATTTTTTTTACTTATCTTTCATTATTGAAACTTGATATCAAGGATAAGAAAGAGTCTTTGAAAGTAGAATTTCAAATAAATGAAAAATATTTTAGAGATAATAGAATTAAATAAGATAAAATTAATTAAAATTTTCTTATATTTAAAAACAAGAAAAATGTATTTTTTTTCTTATATTTGAAACCATAGAGAAAGTATTAAATAAACATTTTTTCTCTCCTTAACTTGTGACGAGGCACTTATTAGCATTTATAATATATGTTAGTAATAATTCTCGCTTTGACTGTACGTGGAAAACAAATTAGTTAGAGTCAAGTACTTATGCTTTTGATAGCTACCTAACAAAAGTAAAATTAGATTTGTTTGAATTAGGTTTGATAAAACTTAATTTTGTAAAAGTTATACTAAGAGAGACAATTTTGATATAATGAAACTCTGTTTGATGATATTTTAAATAATGTTAATTAAAAAATATTTGGATAGTAGTATATAAAATTATTTTACGTGTCAAATTATTTAAAAGTACTATAAATTTTAGTTTTAATCATAAAAGTTATTATTGTGATTTATATAATTTGATAAATTCATTGTAAGCTCGAGTAGAATTAATAAAAAGAACTATAAGTTTTAGTTTCATATAAAAAATGTTATTATTGTGATTTATATAATTTGATAAATTTATTGTAAGGTTATTTAACTTTCAGTAATTATGAGATGAGTGATATTTTAAAAAAATCTTATAAAGTAAGTGAGTGAGAATAAAATATTTTAAAAAACCTCTGTTAATATATATTGAGATAATCTTTAATCTTAAAAGTTACCCAAATTTATTTTATAGATTTAGAAAATAATTATCTAAAGAGGATTTTAATTAAGAAATTGAGTGTGTGAGGTGTAGTATATAGAATATGAATCAAATCTTTAATAATCAGAGATTTTACACTTAAAGTTGGTTGATTATCTCTTCTTACATGCATATGCATGCCAGACTTTCCTACTCTCTTCCCATATCATATAATTCATATGAATATGGTGAATAAGCTAAACGGACACTTTTACAGTTTCTCATATTCTTTATAAGAAGCTATTGAATGCAGTTCTTAGTTTCTGGAATGGTTTTATTAACGAACATTTTAAAGATACTGATTAAGAAACATTTTAATGTCTTTAAGTATTGCTTAAGTTTTAATGTCCGAGGAATTGGGGGTAAGATACCTGACATGACTCGTCATCTACATATAGATCTCTCTTTCACTTAACTCTATCTCAAGTTCTCAACCTTTATGATGTAAAACACCGAATGTCGGAACGCCTATTTATAGCCACCATTATCTAGATCACAATGTCACATAAAATAAAATACTTTATCGTTATATATATGATGATGACATACATAATCTTCGTTACCACGAATTAAATGTCATCGTTACTCTCATGCATTATTACTTCTCCTTTCTTCACTATGTCATACCAAAACTGTGACACTAGCCAGGGAAAGAGAATAAAAAAAAAGTTTATATGCTCTTAAAATATTAAGAGGGACCATCGATTTATATATCCATCAATACTAACGTGCTAAGTGTTGTAGGTGTTCTTCTAAGCTATCGTGGGAGAGGTGGCAAATTAAGTCAACTGCAGTATTATAAGAGCATTTTAATGAAACCACCAACTTGCAAGTGAATATGTTCGTTTTGACATTCATCCTCTTTGAATCTCATCAATTCTTTATACCCAGCCAGATTATTACGTTTTGTCTTGTAATTTACATTTTCAATTCTCGAATTATATATTTCCTTGCTATTGACAAGGGATATATATAAATATATAGTTATTCTATATATTAATTTAATTTTGGTTTATTGACTAATAAATTATATTATTTTTTTAAATAAAAAACTTAAAATTGTAAATATAATGATTTAACTACTATATGCAACATTATTGAATATTTTTAATTATTCGTTTAAATATTTTACTAAAATAAGTTAGATTATTTAAATTCGTTTAACTAAGATCAATTCACCATTATATCAAATATCTGACTAACGCACTACACACACTGACACACACACACACACAAAAAAAAAAAAAAGAAGAGCTGACTACCCTTTTGTTTTTTTTTTATTAAAACACACTTTTATATTTCGGCCTATATATTTTGGCTTGATATAAGATTTCCCTTTTCATGGTGGAAGCATGATGATTCTATTCTCTTCACAAACATTGCTTCTTTATGATTCAAACTAGTATTCTTATCTTAGAAAGTCTAGACTACATAAGACCCAAATTTTGTGGGTAATTATCTCTTTAATTATAGGATATGACTATCATATATGAAATTCAATTAAAGAAATAATTATAAAATGTTTACAGAAAGGTATATGTTTATTTTAATTTATTTGTATTAGACATGCTACACAATTTTCATAGCCTTCAGTAAACTCAAAGGTACACAGACTACAGACAATTGGCTTGTTTCTTTTAAAAATAAATAAATAAATAAATCCTTCATCTTTTTTATCATTCAGAAAATTACAAAAAGCTAGATTAATTCTAACAAAGCTTAAACCTTGACTGTCAGCTAATAACAAGAGACTCATTTGAGTAGGGAAAACATTTCAACTGATCCATGTGTTGCTTGAACTGGATCCATGTTTAGCTAACCAATTAGCACATTGGTTTCCCTCCCTTAAAGTATGATAAGCCATCATAGAATCCGTCTCGCAAATGATGTTCCTAAAACCTGCATTCCAAGCTGATTTCAAGCCGTGGTAGATTGCGAGAAGCTCAGCCTTCATATTGGTGGAGAGGAGAAACCATGGCAACTGAGAAATCCAGCTTCCAAATCCTGTTATTGTCTCTGATCAAGCCCCCGAACCCAGAATTTGAAACATAAACTAAAGTTTAATTTTTTTTGTTCTACATAAATTAAAGATCAAATTGATTTGCATGCATGTTTCTAAACTATTTAAACAATTTTTAATTACGTCCTTAATTTTTTTTTCCATTGAGTTTCTAAACTTATATTTATTTTATAATTAGGTTCACCAGGGGCCTAATTAGTATCATATTATAAGAAAAAAATTATGAAAAAAGTTATAACAAGACATACCATTAACTACGTGAGTAATTATTGTGTAATTACAATATTTGTAAGTAAAACAAAAAAATATTGAAATAATAACAAAATTATTTCAAAATGTGTTGAAGTTATTTTAATAATATCCCAAACTTTTGATTGGTTGTAGATAACAGATATTGGACTTTTTTATATAAAAATAGGTAAAAACATAAATTATCTACGTAAAAGATATAATTTGTGACTTTTTACATTCGTTATACCTATAATCACTATAATCAATATAAAACTCATTTTTTTATATTGGTTGAAGATATATTCGATGCTAAAAAGCAAAATCATTCATTCTCCACAAATAGTTTTCAAACTACCCCTTTTATGGAAATAGTTTTTATTTTTACCTATTTTTGTAAAAAAAAAAAAAAAAAAAGTCCAGACCAATAGTGATCATGCTTGAATTATTGTAATTTTCATTTTTTTTTATTGAAACATGAATAAAGACTATTAAAGAGAATCCAAATTCCTTTTCTATGATGAAAGCGTTAAGTACAAGTCACCAGTCTAGTCTTTTCCTTGCGACGTTGTGGTGGATATGGCAGTAGATGATAAATAATGGGTTCTTTGCAGAAGATCAGTGAACTGTAGACTTGGCTTTTAGAAAGGTTCATCTAGGGTGAGAGTATGTAGTCAATCTTGTATCTTTTGGTGAGCATGCATTGGATGCGTTTAAATACTCGTGGGTTTCACTGGGTGCTTCCATTTGGTTATCAAGCATTTATTTGCTTAGACTTGTAAATGCTACTATTTCTGTATTTCTTTATGGGACATCCAGTACCCCATTTAATATAATTCTATTTTTGCTGATAATAAAAAAGAAAGAAAGAAAGGTTCATCTAGAAACCTACTTCCCATCCAAAACTCTGATCCTCCTTGTTGTGGTGTCACTTGTTAAGCTGTATTTGAGAAGCCGTTACACTCCCCTGCAGGCTCCAGTAGTTATGTTTTGTCTTGGACTAGAAGCCTTTTTAGAGTTGGATCTTGTGTCAATTTAGTTAATACACAGATTTTAGCTCTCAAATGCAAGTAGAAAGATATTTCATATAATTTCTCCACATTTGAATGTTGCACCTCCTAACTTGTATCCTACACCTCCCATTATATGTGTGTGGACAAAAATAAACCTTTCATTAGGAACTCCTATTTCGAAATGATTATTCCAAAAGATAATTTTACCTTTCAAAATGACCACTCTAGAATAGTTTTGGAGCATTTATTTCTATTCTGGAAAGGTCATTCTAGAATAGCTTTTGGAGCACTTATTTCTATTTTGGAAAGGTCATTTTGGAATAAGGTATTATAAAAATATTCCAAAATAGAAATAAGTGTTCCAAAACTATTACGAAAGGTAAAAATTATCTTCCAAAATAATCATTCCGAAATAAAGTACTCCAAAACTATTCCAGAATGACCTTTCTGTAAGCCAAAAATTCACTTGAATGATCATTCCAAATTTATTGTTCTACAACAAATGCCCCTCCTCACACGAAAAACTCATCCACATACTAGAAACTTGAAACTCATCCAAACTCATAGATGGCGATGCGCAAAGGAAGGAGGGTGCAGGGATTTGCACGGTGGATGACAAGGTCACTATAGTTGCAAGAGTGTGAAGGAGGTGGGGCGATGTGGAGGACGAGGTCACAACCATCGGGGGTGAAGGAGGTGATGTTGCAATGCGAGTATGCTTGTGAGGGAAGTGCCATCGCGGGTCTTCGTGCTGCGATTAGTCTAAAGGAGATGTTAGGATATCTTAGCCTTTTCAAACATTTATGAAAGGTGCAGGATCCTCTATGGGAGAAATAGGATTTAAATCCCGAATTCTGATTTTCACATTTTTAACGCAAGTTTTGGGCTTTTAACGCAAAACTACCAAATACATGATAAGAGTGAAAAAAAAGAGTGGCTTTCACGTTAAAAACATTAGGGAAATTTGCATTGAAAATGACTTTGGTGTATGTCGTTTGTCTTCTTTCTTCCAACAATAGTCACAGGTTCGATCATTTGCAGCAGAAGTATGCAAAGCTATTGCAGCTTCAGTGTTCAGCTGCGTCTTGTACCCTATACAAAGCAAATTCTTGTGGGGATTTCCGGGCAAAGCAGGATACTAAGGACACGACAACCTTGAAGTTATGAAATGACCACCCACTGTGGAGTTACTACTTACTACCACTTCATTTGTTTTTGTTCCTTTTAGTTTTTCCCGTATAGCCCCGAAAAATTCAATACTAGTAATTTCATTAATTTAAGAAGTTGCAATATTGATGTACATAATATGGAAAGAAATCTAAGAAAGACAAAAGGAGAGGTGGGGCAATTCGATACGTACCTCAATAAGCAACCATAACGAAATCATAATCACTAGACACTAGTACATAATTTTCCATCTACCTAACAGATGCTTACTATTCATAATCATTGATGCAATCATTAAAAATACATTCTTCCTTCATTAGTCAATCAGTTATTAACCTTGGGAGGACTATAAACCTTAAAATCCCTTCCTCACGTTGATCAATCATTGATCTGGCAATAATCTGCAAGAGAAAATGCTTTGGTCTGCCACGGCACATTGCAGTTAGCAGAAAAAAGGAAGGCTGAAAAGGTATTTCTTGGCATTATTATATAAAGGGAAGACACTTTATTCCTTTAGTAAGCATGATCCTATCAATTGAGCTTAAGTTTCATACCTCAAACTCAATCAACGATTATCAAATTTATCCATCACCGAAGTAGTTTAACATGTGTGACTCTTAATCTTATCCTAACATACACAGCAGAAAAATGCACTCAAACTTCAGCCGTACCAAGAAATAGCAAGCCACTCGCACCTAATGACACATTTTATTTTTTCACCTAACCAAAATAATCAACTAAAAGCTACCAAATCTGCCACTCTAGTCCATCATTGTATACTCAAGACAACCAAGAGCCTTCCCAAAAAAAATTTAAAGACAACCAAGACTGTACGCTCTGTATCATCACTGCTCTGCCCAACAACTTTATTCCCTGACCATTACTACTAGAAGTACGCTCTGCTTAAGAAAGAGAAAACAGTGCAATCTATCCTCAAAACATTGAACACGAAATGCAGTCTATCCTCATACCATTCAACACCCATTAATGATCCATCCACCCATTAATGTTAGCAAATGATGATGCAAGGAAATATAAGGTGGGTTGGATAGTTACGGAAGAAAGGAAAGGGAGAAAGATTGTGGAATGATGATGCAAAACAAACAAAAGCAAAAAATGGCCGTCATCGATTACTATCAGAACAACAGAGCATATCAACAAATACAGAAAGGCCAAGAGAGCCAGAAATTACTAACATAAAAAAACAGCACTTCCCTTTTATTAGAACCAAAACCTTTCTACTGTTTTCCCCCTTCTCATGATTAGTCTTTCTGCCTTGTCAACGACAATTCTAAAATTACACGACAAAAAAGCAATAATAGAAAGAAATAAATTAGCAGCTATACAAACAAAAGGACGTTTATGATTCCAAAATAAGAACCTAACGATTGAAAGCCTAACAAGTTATGTGAGAACATACTCTACAACTTCATCAGAGTTCATTCAGACATGCATCTTAATTCGCAATGGCTGAGAAATTCTTCAGAACTCAACTCAGGAGAACCCTTTCCCAAGCTTCTGAATCGCACAAAACATTTTCCTCCTCGACCCAACAGCACTAATCCCCATATCCTTAAGATCCTCTAACGTTAACAAGGGCAAAACCTCGTCATCAACCTCGTGAATTTCGAAAACGGGAGCGTAACGACCTAAACCTAATCCATTGAGCCAAACCCTAACACCGTCTCCTCTTCCAGAATTACCATTTCTTTCGTGGTAGTGCTGCACCTCTCGTTCTTCGTCCACGCCCAAATTCTCCATGATAGGGCTATGCTCCTCCCTCAAGGGGCTTTCGGAGTGTTCGGCGGAGAAGTCTCGGTGGTGGTAACCGTCTCCGTCGATGGTGATGTCGTCGTCGCCTTCGCCGCCGTCGATTCGCGAAATCCAATTCGATCTGATTCGCTTAGCGCCGCCGCCGCGCTTCTTGGAGTCCTTCACCTTCCAGCTTCCGATAACAACGCTATCCACGTTGCCGTCGCTCTCTAGGGTTTCTTCGAACTCGACGGCGGCGGCGGCGGCAGGGGTGAGGTTCGTGAGGGGGCGGGTCTTGGAGAGCTTAGCGGCGGCGGCGGAGGAGTGGCGGGGGTGTTCGAAGGCGAGGCGCCACGTTTTCGCTGTGGCGCGGCGGGGGTGGGAGTCGTAGGGCTGGTCGCCGATGTCGCCCAATCGGACGCTCGGCCGCCGCTGCCGCTTCGATCCGATGGGCTCCGAGGAATTCGCCGCCATTGCTGGGGCTCCGCCGTTGACCTGCGCCTCCGGCGCCGGAAGCTCTGCCATTCTGTTGCGACTCCGGCGAAGGGTTGTTGTTAGGGTCAGTTGGGTTAGGAAGAGGGATTTAATTGGGGATTGTGGGAAAGAGAGAATAAGGAGGAGAGTGGAGTGAGTGACCGAAACGATAGGAGTCCGCAGTGTTTATGTGTTTTGTGTAGAAGAGAAGCAATCCGGATCCCGTACCATACTTGCCTTTAAATTACATAAAAGACTTTGATTCATGTGTTTTACATTAGTTTTTATTTTTATTTTTATTTTTTTATTTTGTAACTTCTCTTCATAGCCTCAATTTTAAATAAAATAAAATAAAAACTCTTTCTCTCTCTCTCTTTCTATTTAATGTTGTCGTCACAAAGCATAAGTCATAATATAACCAAAGTTTCAAAGTCATGTATGGTGAAACAGGGCCAAAGTGAATCACAAGATGAAAGTAGCATATCTAGTTATTGAAGAAGAGTTTTGCATTATAATTGAGTCCAATTGTGATGAAAAAATCATTTTCTGGTGAAAGATTCTCCCTTGGCAAAAAGGAAAGTGAGAGAGTTCAATAGGTGATGGCGGTCTTAGAAGTCATTATTTCAATGATAATTTGCCATTCTCCGGTGACCAATATTGCAAACTAGAGAGAGAAAGAGAGAAGAGCTTTATTTATTTTTTTCAAAATTGGGAGCGATGAAGAGAGAGAAGCAATAGAGTGGGAAAAAATTAATGTAAAAGACATTACAAAATGAAGATTGTGCGCATAATCTAACGGATAAAACTCTTTCAACTACACCTCAAATTGGCACCTATTATGGGAGAGGATCCGGATCCGAAGAGAAGGGAATGAATAATAATAAAATCAATAAAACTCATGATATCAACGTTTTCTCTCAAAGTCATACCCATACCAATGTTGTTTCTTATTTTCTTTTTTGTTACTACTAAACTAAAATCTTTGATTTGATACATTGTTTTGAGAATCAAATTAAATTTGTTATTGAAACACCAACAACAATTTGATAAATCGGTAAGTAGTAACAACTTATATCTTTTGATTTAGGGTTCGAATCTTAGCCCTTAAATATGAAACATAAATTCTGTTAAAGAAAAATCTATATCTTATGTATGTTCATGATCTTATTCCTAATGAAGTTTAATCATTGCTTCTAACGGAACTACTTCGTACAAATATCATATTCGACAAAAAAAAATTAGAAATTCTTTTGCGTATTTTTAAAAAGTGCCATATATTTTTCAATTTTATTAATATTTATCTTAAATATTTTTGATAAATTTTAATTTTATATTTGATCTCTATTAAAAAATGATTTTTGGTTTCTAATAAAATTTAATTTTTATTTTTAGTCTTTGTCATTTGGATGTTTAAGTTAAAGATAAGGATTAATGTACCATTTAAAAATTTGAAAAACAATTTCCACGATTCAAAAATTGTCACTATTTACTTCAAAATTTACTCCCCAAAGCACTCGAATCAATTAATGCAAAGTGAAAATGGAAATAGATCTCCAAAAATCAAATCCTTAAACCTAGATCTTCCAAAAGCAATTAAAATCTATAAACCCAACTAATATCTTAGAATATGTTATTTTCTCTAGATTGGGTATGGTTGAGAGGACAAGGAAAAGAGAAGAGGCTTGGAGGAATACAACAATGTAAATTAAGTTAATTTCCTTTTGGGTTTTTTTTACTAAATATCATATGAGCTCAACATTGAAGCATAATCATTTTTAAATTAAAAATATTTTAATGACAACAAACTTTTCAAAAGTAAATCCTAAGTCTTTTAGACTTATACTACTGATATTTACTTTGAGTGCTTGAATTAAAATTGTACTTGATCAAGAAGTATGAAAAAAGGTGTGAAGCTTCAGTCTACAAAATGGAAGCCTTCTAGACATAGATTCTGCCCCGTAGAAGAAGGAATACTAAAAGAAGAGTTGACTATAAGCATGAAAGACAATCATGTTTTCTAAATCAAAATGCAAATATCACTAGTTATGTATGATTGGAAGCATCATTCTAAGGGAAGCTTTAGTCAAGGGATAAATATGAGAAGCTGCACATTGTTCAAGGATCATTAGAAGATGAAGAAGAATAAAAATACATAAGTCTACACTCTTTAGAAGTACACACCAAAAGCAACAAAGATATATAAAAAAAGCATGCATTAGTGAACTGAAACCCTAAATCATAAGCAATAAGTTCTCCAAAAGACATGCAAAAGTTCAAAAGCATACAACTTGTAGATATCACCAAGTCCTGACCAAAACAAAGCAACCATAAGTAAAGAGAATAGTTGGATCAACACTACAACAATTAGAAGCAACAAAACAACAACATTTTACAAAAGAAATAGTCTTCTCAAATAACATCTCATAACTACCAAAGAAAAAGAAGTCACGAATCACTAACAACAACAAACACCAACGTGTCACAATTTCAAAATTCTAGTTGCAAGGTGTATTCAAGCTAAGGAAGCAAAGATGTCAACATATAACAGTCAAAAGCATCATAAAAGCTTAAATGAGTAGTCAACAATCAATTGTGTGATAGAGACAACTCACAACAAATTTACTTGATCTCCATTCCTCTTTAGCAACTATCAACAATACCTTGTTGGTGCTTGTGTGGTAATGGAAATCTTATAGTTGTAGGGACTAAATGTATCCCAAGGTTGTGGGTGAACCATTATAATTTTTTTGTGTTGTCTTCCTTTTCTTTTATACTTCTCATGCATATGTTTGTTGCATATTTATCATACCTTTTGAACATCCTTTAAATCTTAACTCAATTTTTGTCATTTACACTTAAACAATATTTTTTTGAAAGAGTTTTAGCATCAGAAACAACATCTATTTTGAAACATAAATTCAAATTCTGGAAGAAAACATAAAAATTGAATCCTTTAAATAGTAACATCTTTTAAGATATTTAATGTACTATGTTTTATCTTTTAATATCTTACAAAAGGAAGAAAACATATTTTTCTAATTAACTTGATATCCAAGTTGGATATTTGACAGGAAATATAAAAAAATAGTGTGTTTTTTTTTTGCAAGTAAGATAAAGATTAGTTGAATGTCACTATTCAACCCCCTTCAGGTTACCAATTGATCCACTTCATTCAAAACCAAATAAGGAATGATGGTATATTGGTGAAGGAACAATAAAATAGGTTACAATTAGAAAGTTAGTAAACAAAGGGGACACAAAATATGGGGCCAAAACATAAAGAGGTTGGGGCAATTTTGAAGGGTTATGGAAAAGGAAAATTGCCAATAGTTTATTTATGTACCATAAGAAGGACAAGTAGTTAGAATGGCTTACCAAATATCAAAGAAGAGATAAATGGCACATGAAGTGGGATTGGCTCTCATTCATAGCATAATTTGGCTTTTAAGTATTAGGTGTTAGGTAAAACGCTCATTAGTAGGAAATATAACCTTCATACAAGGTCCTTATTAAAGAAAAAGCTGACACATGCTAATAACGTAGAAGTGAAGATGCTACATTAGTTGGTAGCTTTATTATGAATTCTTGTGGTGTAACAAAATAGATATGGGTTTTTGTTAAACGAGAAAGGCGTGAAATCCCTCTTTTGTTCTTCCTTCAATTCTTCCATCACAACAAACCCTAGCGATGGTGGTGGTGCATCAATGGATGGGATGAAACTCTAATTTCCATAATTTGAGGTGAGGGCTATTGTATTTAGGTGTAGTTTTTATATTAGTTATTCATAAAATATAGTGTCTTGTTTATAAATGACCAACACTCACATTATTTTTTCTTTCCTTAAGAAAGCGTTGTTATTAGATTAGTGACTCATAAAAAATGCTTTGTTCAAAAAAGTTATTTTACCCAACCAAATGTTTTAGAAAACATTCATGTATTGGTTATTCTCTTTCTTTGTTCTTTTAATCTCCTTCGTTTTCCTTTTCCTTTTTCAACTAGAACAAAGATGAAGTCTTTAAATCTAGGAAAAAATTATGTTGTTATTTTGTGTTATCTAGTGCTAGATTATTGTTCATCTAAGTATCAAGAGTTGTATGATCCAAATTGATTTAATTTTTGCAGTTTGTTAGATTAATTCTGCACTTTGAAGGTCATAATTGTCCGTACATGTTCATAGTATTCGTCTTTGTTCATTAAAACCCTGGAAACCACCATTTTTTAGGAAGCTAAAAATCGTCACAATCACTTACTTGCAGTTTCTATAAGAATGAAGGAACTTAGAGATACCCAGAAACTATATAACATTGCATTGTTTAATATAATAGAACAAGGGATACAAGCACACCTAAGACATGAGGTTAAGGATATAATTTATAATGCTTTTAATGGATACATTGACTAGGGCCACTAGGCTTTTCCCTTCAACAAATTGAGACCTCTCACATGCATAAGAGGATACATTTGTTAAATTAAATCTGACTTTGAATTTCAATTAAATCAAAAGTCAAAGATATTAATCTATAGGCACTTTTTATTTGCATCCCCATTTTTCTAAGTACACTAGTAAAAAAACAGTGTCATAAATGTCTTTTCAGAAGAGCATATACCTATTTTGGAAAGTAATATCCATAATTATAATACAATTCTAGAAATTAATTTATGGAATTTGTATATGTTGTTCTAGAAAGAGATTTTTGGTAGTCATAAATGTGCCTTAATGAGTCACAACAATAGTTAACACTCACACACATTTGAGTGTTGTAGACCTAAAGTAGAGAGCCTAAAAACGCATATTCAAAATTATACATGGACATAATAATGTTAAAGTCATTGTCAAAAATTTTGCTTTGTATTTTGTAAGTAAGGTATGCTTCCTTATTAGTTTCTCTTACTTTTTTTGTGTAAAAATATGAATTTTGATTTACATTGTATAATAAATTAAGTTAGTGATGAATGGGCCTTAGAATGCAGTGTCACATGAAGGAAAATGCACATTACATATAATATTGATGGAAACACAATATTATATAATGAATATAAGGTGAATATGAGGTTCAAAATTAGGGTTTGAAGAACAATAAAAGATATGATGAAAATATGATTTTAAAGACTAACAAAAATAAAGGTGTAAGATAAACCTTTAAAAGGGTATATTTAGTAGGAAAAAAGTAAAAAAAGGAAGAATAGGGGTGCACTTAGAAATAGGGTGAAAATAGTAACTGCCCAATTCTATGAATAGATGCGACCCAAACCTTTTTTATTGTCCACGATCCAAAAGTCTAATTGATCACAGCCCAAGCTTACTTTGTAGATTGCGTACTCTAGTTTTAATTGGGTACCGAGTTTTGGACCCAAAAACATTGTAAGCTCACTTTGGATTTCATTATAAAAGGTTTTTTTTTTTTTTTTTTAATTAGGAGAAAACACAAGTTGTTATCATTACAAAACTGTGTTCTTTACATTGCAAGAAAAGTTTTATTTATTTTCAACACCTAATACATTGTGTAAAACTCTTTTACTTTGTTATTGATAAATTATAGTTCCCTTAAAAAAAATAAACTATAATTAAATAATTTGTTTTGAGAACTAGATTTTGTAGATTCTTCCACTAAAGTTTTCCGAGGTCTTGTTTGACCCAACAGAATGGGGTGATAGGGGAGAAAAACAAACCATGAATGAGCTATAAATTAGCTTGATAATTTTGGAAAGACAATGTTCAATTGTTAGGGGGAAAATGTCCATTCCATCAAAATATAAAACAATAAACCAATAAAGTCTACCATAATTAATAAATGATTGAAAATTAAAAGGATGCTGACTAAAATTTAATTATTGTTCGTGTATATTAAAAGGTCTTATTGAAAGAGACAAAAATGAATTTAATAATTTTTATACTTGGAAGAAGATTAGTTTAGTTGTCACTTGAAATAACATTATGCCAACCTAAAATTATAAAGTAATAATTTATTTTAGTAACTTCTTTAAAAAGAACTACTTACTTGAGCTCACGGAAGGAGAAAAGGGAAGAGAAAAGAGGAGGGAGGGGAGCTCATGGAAGATCACGTGAGACACATCTGAGATTTATTAAAAAGTGATAGAAAATCTCAAAATGAATTAAAGATGCTCTTATACAACTTGAACATGATTATCTTTGATAGAAGATGATATTTTAATAACATTGTCTATAATAAATACTATTTTTTGGAATACTTGTTTTTTTTTCTTAATGTGTGAAAAAAATCTTAAAAACGAATTGAGTACTTTATTTCATTTTACTTGTTTGCCATTCTTTGTATCATTTCTTAAAAAACAAACAAACCATTTTCTTGCACTATCATTATTATGGTCAACTTGTTTCCATTTCTATCATAAACATTGCCACCGCAACTCGTAATAGTATAGAATTATAGAATAACTTTCTGCTGTGGATTTTGTACCGATCTCTTAATATTTGAAATAATCAAATATTAATAAAATAATGAGTTTTTTTTAGAAAAAATAATATGTGTCTAAGATGTACTTTTAATTTATATAAATATAATTTTATATAATTTTGGTTCTTTGATTTTTTATATTGATTTAAATTTTTGTATATTTTAAATTTTTAACAACAATCTCTATCTTTACTTAATAATAACATAGCATATATTTAATCATGTAAAGTTAGCCAACATTTCGAGGTGACATATGAAATAATAATTATATGTATACTACATTATAAAAAATTTAAAAAATTAAAATTTACGAGAAACAGAACCAATAATAATTATTTTTTTTCAGAAATCTAAAACTAAATTAAATCAATTATAAATAAAGACAAAATACATTTTTACCTTCAATAAAATAAAATAAATTCAGTTTAGTATTATTTAAATATTTTTATGAAGAAAACAATGTTATCTCATACTCTTAATTTTAAAAAGAAATTATCAACGTGTTAAATAAAATTTATAAAATACATTCAACTTTTTCTCTCTCGTTTTTTCTTCTGTTAAATAATAAAAAATACCATAATTTGATTTTATTTCATTTTAATTCTCTATCCTGTGAATTCAAACACGACCAAGCCAATCTAACAAGTCTAAGAAGAAAGCAACACTTGAAGTTTCCCTGATGTGGATTCAAATTCCGAATGTAACAAATTCTGTCTTCCTCTTAACACCCTCATGAAATTATTATTATTATTATTTTGGCATTTAATTTTTTTTAAGATTAAAAGTTCACAAATAATATTTTCTCCTCTATTATTTCAATATGGTTGATCCAGATATTTAAGTGGTTAAAAAACAAACCTAGGATAGGATCACTTTAACTTAAAACTTTTCAAATATTTTTATTTTTTCTTAAACAATATAATTAATTGTTCTAAAACTTATAGTATTATTTTGTGGAGAAGAGATGAGTGGTGATGGTGGGTAGTAATTAAATAATAAAAAGAAAGCAGGGACAAGGAGAGTTTAAGAGGAAGAAGGAAAAGAGATATATAGCATAAAGCAATAAGTGGTTGGTTACACATATATTGACATATTCATGGACTAAACTTGCAATTGCATTGTTGGGACAGGCCATGTCCAAGGTGCAAAGAGGTATGGATACCTCCCAATTAAATCAATGTCACCTTCTTCTCTTGTTCTCTTAGACAAAAGGGACAAGGCAATTCAATGACCTAAGGGGCCATGCCATGAGGCCAGGTTTCCTGCTGGGCCCAATGTGGGCCTCCACCCTTCATTGGCTCCTACTGTGCTCTGCACCGTCCCCAACCCCCCCTCTCACTCTCCAATAGTCCCTCCCCTCCTCCCAATTAAGACTCTCTTCTCTGTATGGGACTCATAAAGAACCTAATAGGTATAGGATAATCTCATGTCCTTATCCATTCCCCAACAACACAGACACCAAGGAAACAATTTTAATATTATAATAATATTATCATTATTTGGACTTTCCCTTTCTCTTTCTAAAAAAAAATCCTTGTTTTTTACTCCCAAAAAAAATTTGAAATTCTTGTGTGAATTTTATGTTACCGTTGAATAACTAGATGAATTTAAGCAAAATTACTCCATTTTAATTAGCAATCTTAAATTCGAGTTCAAGTTTATAACTATGCTAAATAATCATATGGAAAAAAGAAATTTATCTCTCATAGTGATCTTATTATACTCTAATATAATTGTTTCACGTGAAGGATAATGTAATATCCATAACAAAGTGTTTTACTTAATTTGAAAAGTTTTAAGTAAAAACTTTTATATCATCAATCAATCAAAAATTATTAATGATGTGATTTTTAGAATAATTATTATATAAATCAACGGAGAACAACTGTTTATTATTTAGTGTAAAAAACTTAGTATTGTGTGTATATTAGTTATTTCTAATTTGAATATATTGTTAAATAAATTAAAATTTTGACACATCTCTAATTTTTGTTATTTATTAGTATAAATGTATACTAATGAGGTGTTACTACTTATATGCTTATTAGTCCGCTGAAAGACAGAATATTGACATTAAATGGGTTTACAAACGAATCTCCATCTGTCTTTATAGGTCTTTGTTGTTTTTTAGCTAATCTTAGTCCAAGTTGAAGCAGCCGGAGACACATCCCTGAGATGTTTGCTGTCGTCTTTGCCATGTTTCTGGCAAATTGAACGAGTGGTTGATGTCCTCTACGGCCAGCCACACCCTCTTTTCTAATGTATAATTGGTGTTAATCATGAACCTAAACACTGTTAAGTTTTAATCACTGTTTTTATTGGTTGGGGGAAAGTTGTGGTGTCAGTGTCAAAGCTACATATACAAACTTGAGCAAATCAATATACCTAACTGGATGGATATAAGGCGTACCCGACAAACCATGTATCCCGACAATTTAGTTATAGCTTTAGATCCTTAATGCTGGATCAATATCTTCCCAATAAGCATTATTTATTATTTGACTGATTAGAAAGCAAAATGCCTATATTATATATTACAAACAGAAAAAGATCGAATTAATCATACTTCCAAAACTCAATCATTAGCTTCTAGGAAGATTAATTGGTCTATGCGTGGCGTGATCATAAGCGTGCACTTACTTGGTAACTTATCATTACCATTTAAAGGGGTTTTTGTATATTTACATTTTAGGATTAGCCATGCAGTCATGTTAGTTAATCCCTCTCTCAAGCAAGCTAGCTTTGTAATAGCCGATGATAAGACTACATATTCACTCTAAAATTCGTGTTGACACTTTTTAATCATGCTTTTATGATTGGACCAGATTTGGCAATGATATATATTGGTGTATTCCATACACAGTTGTCGGCTTAATAATCATCAGGACACAAACAAGCTTATCACTAGTCTCAAGTCATTTATCTTAAATCAAATGACAAATAGATGTGGATTTACGTTACATCAGATTGTGACAGCACTATTGATTTTCTTGGTGAAAAGAAGTTTAGATGAATTTGGTTTTTAAAGTTATTTTACTTATTTTGATAATAAAAGACGAGGCTTAATCAATAGATTTAGAAGGAAGATTTTGTCTGATGAAAAGTTTAGTTAGGTCAAGACATCTAATAAAAGATAATACAAACTGTTTTAAGATGAGTTTAATAAAAATGAAAATCTTGTATGAAATAAAAGGATAAAAAATCATTTGATTTTAATTTCTAGTACAAATACAAATTATAAAAACATGACCTATCAATTCTTTTAGTTCGAGATTCATTAAAATTAAGATGTATTTCACACTTCAAATAATATTTATAAATTATTTACTAATAAAATATTTTCGTTAATATTATAAAAGAATTTGAACTCATGTAATGTAACTATGTAAGTCTTACATATTCTTAGTAATAGGATCATATTTTATTGACTCTATATATTATTGATTTTGGTACATGCATACATTCAGTGACTGGTAAAAATTAATGCACCCTTACCCTTACCCTTACGTACGCACGAACCTTGTGTACTTATTGATTAGCCATGTCCCAACCCCAGATCAATAATTACTGCAGTCTGCAGCTTTAATTATCCAGTCACTCGATGAAGCAATGAAGAAAATAGATGACACGAGCTTGGAAAGTTACTGAAGCTACAGTAAGGGTATGCTCTTTTATCTTTTTCTCCCGAAAGTTATTACCAAACAATGATGATCCTGAGGTTCCAGAGGTACTCCGTGTTGATGATTAAAAACCTAAGTTTGTAAAAAGTAGCACTAGTAATTAATGGTGATTCAGCTTCCAGATTTTAATGCATCGTACATCTTATGCTTAAAAAGGGGAAGAGAAGGGTCCAGGGGATATTTACGTGGCAAGCTACAAGTCTATTATTATAATTAAATTACACAGTGATGAGAATATAGTTGGTTATGGTTATCTAGATAGTACGTGATTATACATATTCAATGCCTCATTTATACTTTGGATTTTTTTTTTTTCACTTTATTCCTTGCTTCTTAAGCTACACTACTTTGCAGAAATTAAATCAGTAATTAATCTTTCTCTAACTTCTTTATTACACAGTCTGAGGAAGACACTTTAACTTCTGTCAAGCTGATGCTTGTTGCTTTATATACACAAGTCAGAAGGGGTTTAGATGCTGACTTATCATAGATTGTACCCACAGACAATAATAGGACCCATTTATTTATTTATGTGTTTTTAATTTATTTTAAAAACATGTTTCTAATTAAAAATGCATTTACAAAAAAAATTAAAAAAATAAAGTTCTTAATATATATTTGTTATTGTATGTATATCTACTTTATATTTATATAAATGTCAGTAAGTTATAATTATAAATCTAGAATTATCTTAAATTAATTTAAGGTGTAATTTAGTTACGTACACTCATTCATTTTTAATTATCTTAAAATACATTCATAGTATAACTTGTTTACATATCCTTTTAAAAAAAGGTTAGTATAAGTTAGAAAATCTTTTATATACGTCAAAAATGACTTTTGTTTTAATATATCCAAAAAAAAAATTACTTCCATTCTCGAGGGACAGTTGCATTGTTTGACAGCAAAACTGTAATTGCTTCTCTCGCATGAAATAAAAGATTCGTTTGGAAACCCTTCTAATTTCTTTTCTCAGTTTATTGTCCCCCTCCATATTTTACAGTTATAGGCTTTTAGCAGTCAAGGATCCAACTGCTAGGAGTAACTATCTGTTTTCACTTAATGGCTTCAACTTTTGAAATAGGTTATGATATATATTTCATCGGAATTTTTGTGACCAAGCGATTTGGGAATCCAATTCCTCAAAGTAAGAGAGTTTAGGGATAAGTATAGTTAGAGCAATTGATTAAAAATTTAAAAATATGTACAGTAATTTCACTTTGGAGAGTCAAATCTCTGATTTGAAGTTTATTTCTTACTACACTGTTCTTAAACCGAAGTCAAATTTGAGCACAAAATATAATTAAATATGAAACCATTCAGGTACTCCTTGCTAAAACTTTAAGCTTTTCATTATGTATCAATAGTGGACTTTGACGGGTTATCCAGAAAATCAACAATCCAGGATTTTTTGAAGGAAGATATTAATTGCTAGGGGCTTAACAACAATAAAACATTATTAAATTCAATTTCAACATTGAATGAGTGTGATCAATAAGTAGGGACGCTTGGTAATCCGTTCATGATCGCGATTTCAGCCACAATGTCAAGTTCTTGGAATTAGATTGTATCTTGTAATTGGGATTGTATCAACTGTATTTATCTACAATTTTTTGTAACATATAGAAGCATAACAAAAGTAGGATCGTGACTGTGACTGCAATTTAAAACCTTTGGTCAGAATGCAACAACAGCAACAAAGTCCTATACTATTAGGTAAAGTCGACTATATGATTATACGACGTGATTTGACATGGTTAAAAACCAAAATTTCATAAAGTCTTGGTTGGAATAAAGGAAATGTAAAAAAAAAAAACAGAACTAAGAAGTTTTATCAAGCAGAGACAAAGCCAGTACTGCATTGCTTGTCAGTTGAGGGAACCCTAAAATATTAAAAACAGGGGGGACCCCTGAATTGCAGATGGACGTGTTGGTGAGCAACAAATATGTACAGCATTTACTTCTTTGGGCACCAACAAATCTGTTTATTGCTAAACAAATGGAAGCACCTTGTCTTCTCAAACTGGT
>PYAF01005010.1:319802-344481 GCA_007407185.1 Glycine tomentella
TTTTATCAAGCAGAGACAAAGCCAGTACTGCATTGCTTGTCAGTTGAGGGAACCCTAAAATATTAAAAACAGGGGGGACCCCTGAATTGCAGATGGACGTGTTGGTGAGCAACAAATATGTACAGCATTTACTTCTTTGGGCACCAACAAATCTGTTTATTGCTAAACAAATGGAAGCACCTTGTCTTCTCAAACTGGTTTGGTTGGGAAGTGTGTTCCAACTTTTTTAACACTGCTTTCTTGGTCATGTGGCTTTCTTTAGGTATACTTAGACGAGCCAAGTGACAAATTTGCATCAACGGCCCAGAGAACAGTTTCTACAGTGTCCAAAAATCCAGCATTGAGCATTGATGATGACTAGTCATGATTTGAAATTGAAAACAATTAATTATGCAAGCTAATCCACCATTACTATCATTCAAATTTATTAGCAGGAACTGCGGAAGTGATTAATGTGTTGGAGTTAAGATTGAATTAATACTATTACTTGAATTCTTGACAGAAATAATTCTTGATTAGATTTTATTTACTTTCTTATCGAATTCTGAATTAGTCACAATTCTTTTTCATAATGAACGGGAAGGTTAAGATAAAAATAAATCAACTTTATTAGCCTTAGGCATGCATAAATTGGTGGGTGCCATATACTCTCACATCTTTAGCAAAACTACAAGGATATGAATAGAGAATCTAGATGAGGTAGTTGGTTCTAGAGCAAGCTAGTGTCTGTGGGAAAAACGGTAGGATTAGACACACGTCTGAACAAAAATCAAGCTCTTTTCTTTCTAGTTTCTTTCTAGTAACTAACGCTCGCTATGCAAGATACATCAAAACCCAGTTGATCATGTTGTGTATAGCTCTATAGCCTCAATTGGAAAAGACACATAGAAGAAGATTGGAGAGGACAATTCAACATCTGGGTCGACACAGAGAAAACAGGTGGAACACAAAATCCACATGGACTGTCTATATCCATAGAGGCAAGGCTTAAGGGGAAAAAAAGTTCTTTAAGTTGCTTGGGGATGGAATTCTCTCTCTTCACTTCATTTTATGTGCATTGGTTTATCTTGTGCTTGTAATTAAACCACATGTGACTTTTATGTATTCACTTTAATGTAAACGTCTATTCTTCTGTTTGATCTTGTGCCATAAACATAGGCTTTTCATAATGGAAGAACTTTGAAGAAGCACATTTGTGAGGTAGATGGAGTATGTGGTTTTAATGCTGATAGTCTTTTTTTTTATTATTCTATTGATTTATTTATTTGCTATGAATTGATGCTTATTGATAGTCTTTGTCAATGTTAATAGATAATTGATTGATATATACAAAGATATTGTCACACCGATTTCAAAGTAGTTAGAACGAACTTCTCTTGGTTTTCACACCAGCATCTCCAAAAGACCAAAACCCATAATCTGATAGGGATAAGGAAAACTTTTAATCAATTCGATCAGGCACTAGACATCCATTTTCATTGTTCAACTCTTTGACAACATGAAAAAACCAAAAACTCTTTCCTATCCTCTCAAATTAAGCTCAAGCTCTAAATAAAAGCTTATGTTTAAATATCTATGATTTGAACATCATCTACATAATAAATGATTCATTAGTTAGCTGTCAAACAAAGAATTGGAATTTCTCACTCCCTTGATTACATCAATCATAAAGAAATAAGATTAATCATAGACAAAGCTCGTGATATTTTGCATCTATAATAGGGTAACTAAAAAAAGCGAGAACCCTGTTTCAAAACGAGATTAGTCGTTGACAAAACTAATGATATTTTGCATCTATAACATGGTAACGAAAAAAGCAAGAGCCCTGTTTCAAAACTATTCACTTGATTAAAAATCTTAAGATAACCAACTAACCACGTCTTTATGAGCTATTTGTAAAATGTCGTTGTCTGTACTTAATATTTCTATCTCGACCTCGCCAAATTTTAGCTATGGTTCAATGCACACAGCTTGGAGGAATTTTTCTGTGTTCCCATTGCACACGAACTCTGAAAGCATGGTCCGTTTGACATTTCTAACCTTGTACAAAGACGGAACTCCATTGTCTATGGAAACAAAAAATTGTCACGTCAATTCCTTTGCTCTCTTTTAATAGGCGAGGTTAATTGAATAGTTTTTTAGAGTATAATATTTTAATAGAGTAACGCAGGCACATACTTCTTAATTATATATAACCAAAGGTTTTGATTAGCTGATTGAAAACTCTTTGATGCGTTCGATTTTTACTGATAAAATAAAAAGAATAAAACATACGTGCGTGCATGCCTTGGTTCGTTAATCAGTGGAGTTAGTCTAGCTATTGTTAGCGTCAGAATAATTAACCAAATTACATAGTTTATTAACTATATGAAAATTAATAATCATTGATTTTTAAACTCAAACAATATATGTTTGGTTTTTTTACTTGAGGTCTCGCTCTCGCATAATCTTATTAGAGAAACTTGAAGGTGTGGCTATTGTGAAAAAATGGGAATGGATGGAAAGATAAATAATAAAAACAACAATAATCATAATGATACCAAAACTCTGAAGATTCTGCAGATACATATACATAAAAGCTAACTAGACCAACAAACAAATGCATGGCCAGTCATGTCAAGAACATGATCAGTAGCATCAACCCCTCATTTCTCAATAATGGTGAAAATTAACCGTACCAACAGAATAACTGCCACCACAAGAATCAATACTTAGATATAATTTACATGGAACATAAATTTCAATGTCTGCTCTGTATATAGGATTGATAGAGTCTCTCGGAAGTTGTGCATCATAAGTCCTTGGAGAGTCAAAAATCACTGGAGCAGAACAATGGATCTAGAAAAAGATATGGTCTTATTTTGGTCGGTATTTTCTGTCCTTTTTGTTCTTCATCCATTAATTTTGGTGCCCCTTTAGTTATTCATCTTCAAAGGCCACTTTAATCTGATGGACTAGGAACCAAGCCAGACACTCTTTACGCCACGAATTACTCTGAAATGATGATGTACTTATATACCGATACCAAGCGTAGCTTTGGCTTTTCCTCCTAATGCCTAATATTTCTTTTTGGATTATTCTCCTACTGTAAAAGCTAAATCCTGAAAAAGTTTTATTAAAATAAAGAATAATCAGACTCATGAACCATATTTTATATTATATTATTGAGTTATATAATAATGTTTTCATGTGAGGCAGGGTTTGAAAACTTACATGTTCGAAGTTTTGTAGGGCAGCTAGCTCTATGAATTTTATATTAATGAAAGGAACATAAGTTGTTGCTGAATCCATATGGATGAAGAAACTTTTGTCGCTGGTCCTCTGCGTCCCAGAAATGACTACCGGTATCCTGAAAATGATGTTTTTGTCAACAAATAATAATAATAGCAGTAGTAAAGAAAAGTAGAAAACCATTTTTTTTCTTCTTTTTTCTTCAAAATAATTTATTTGTTTATTTGGCTATTTCTGTTTATACCTCCTCAGATAACACATTTGGCCTCTGCCCTTGAAGAAAAAATGAGACTGGATTATCCAAAAGATAGTCACTAGTAGTTTGGAAGATGTTGGTGGGGGTCATGGTGGTTGTATCAGCAAAAGTTGTGGCTTGGTTGTTGGGGCTGTTGCAATGTGACACTGATGGTAGTGGTGATGGTGATGCCATGCTATTTAGTTTCTGAAAATCCAAAGAGACCAAGTTAATTTCATGATTAGACATTTTAATTTGATAATTCAACTACTTATAATATATATGCCACTAGCACATGGAAATTGTTTTCTTCTTCAATTCTCACCTCTTGTCTAACCAAGAGGGTGTCTAGATCCGTTGCCAAGTCATAAAACATGGGATTCACTGAAGCAAGCTTCATTGACAAGAACTGCATAAAATTGGAGGCATAGCTAGCTTGTTAGTATACACATTGTACATAGCTAATGATGAATAATTAAGGTGAAGTAACTAGGAAAATAAAAAGAGTATATTGAAGGTATACCTCAACTTGATTCTGTAAAGACTGAACATAATTGATTATTTCGTCCAACATAAGGGCCTTTCCCGTCACCTAGTAAAAACAAACCATATCAAGCTGTCAGAAGAAATAGTGAAAACTAACGTATAAAGGAAAATTCTAGCAAGAGCACATTCACAAAAACACACAAGTTACCTACCAATCAAAAAAAGATAACAAAGGAGTTGTTAATTAAAAATAAAAATAAAAATTATTGGTCCTACTACATGCAAGTGTGACATGAAGTTCAACTTTACCTACCTTATCACAGCCTGGCACAAGCCGTTGCAACACCTTCATCCTTTCACTTATCTTCTCTCTTCTCACCTGAAAAATGAAAATCCATTTTCTTGCAACATTAGAATGAGACATGAAGATAATAAAAACACTAGGGAAAGCCAGCACACTGGTGGGGCCCACGTAGCCATACATAGAGATAATAGTAATTTTCAAGTTTTTAAGAGAGTACAGTACCCTTTCAGCAAGGCTGTGGCTATCCGTTGCCTGACCCCTTCTTGCTCTGACGTGGATATAGCCTGTTGGGGGCTCTTCAGGACACTTTCTCTGATCCTTCTTCTCTTCTTTTGCCTTGTCCTCTTCTTTCAACCCACCATTGTTCTTCCTTTGTTTCTTGTTTTTCCCTTCTGTTGCCGTATCCTACAATAATTAACAAAACAAACACTAATTTGGTTAACATATTGAAGATTCTAATAGTATAGCAAAATAATGCTGGGAAAAATACACAAACTTAGATAATTAACAAAGCTAGAACATTTCCTAAAAAACAGTAATTTATGAGTAAGTAGTCTATGCATCGTGAGTGTAAAAAGTTTGTATATTGTCATCTAATTACAAGTATAATAAGTTTGTTAACTTTTATATAAAAACACTTAAAAGTTGTTATCATGGATGATTTCTGATTGATTGGCAGCTTAAACGGAGACCGCAAGTAGTCCGTGCGCTGACAGTATTAAAGGTTCTTATACTGTAATTCTTAAAAGTTATACTGACTACGATGACTTCTGATTAGTTGAGAGTGTAAAAAAATAATTATACTAAAAGTGTATAGAAATTAAACTCAATTTATTTACCTTGGATTGGGGGTTACTGGTCAAGGAAGAACCATTTCTAGTTCTCCTTTTCTTCTCCAGAGGAGTGTTCACCTTCTGAGTGACCTGCTCCCCAGTTTCAAGCTTGTCCACTACCATGGAGGACTGAGGGCTAAGGTTTTTAGTGACAGAAGGCTCATTGTCACTGATGGTGATCTTGGAGCTCTGGTCAACACAGCTAGTCTCCTGGTTTGTCACATTAAAAGATGATGTTTCATGAGGGAGTTGTTGAAACTGAGAAGGAAGAGGAGGAGAATTAGGAGTGTTTAAGTTGTTGGGGAAGAATGCAGGGTCAACAAGAAAAGGATGGTATTGGAATGAAAAAGCTGCCATGTGGGAGAGAGAGGTGTTTCTTTCTTTCTTTCTTTCTTTGGTTTTTGGAAAAAATGCAAGTTATGAGGAAGGAAAGTGATGGAAGAAAGGGAAGCAGTGGTGTGGAGGAGTCAGGAAAAGTTGGTCTGTGACAAAACTAAAAGGCCCTGGTCTCTATATATAAAGATCTGGGTACATATAATGATGAAAATCTTTGAAAAGCAGTAACTCCTAACTCAGCTCCCATGCAGACGCAGTACATTTGACTGGTCTACTGTCATCAACTCATTTTCTCTTTCACATTATGAGACCCCAATTATGATAAGAGAGATTATTTGACTTTATGGGTTGTTTGATTGTTGGGAATCCATTATAATAATTATTTGGCAAATGTCTATTAGTATTCTTAGGGGATAGATAAGAAAGTAAAAGGAAAAAAGATTTATTGAGATGTGAAAAAATATATTTCTCTGTATAAATTGAATAAATATGGTGTATGAGATTATACATCTTTCTAGTATTGTTTTTAATTCTTATAAATAAATAAAAATATATTTCCTTTTTTAATTTTTAACTAGTGTATTAAGGTTAATAATAATAACATAATTATTCACTTTTTTACGTTAATTATTCACTTAGTTGAATAAATAGTACTACCCATATTTTAAAAGTCTTATTTTTTATCTTACAATAATCGATGTTTTAAAACCGAAAAGTCTAATTAGTGTTTTTTAAACATATCCTTATTTAATATCTCACAACTAATTTAGATATTAAATAAGGATTTTTTATTTTAATGAATAGGTTAAAATATAATTTTTGTTTTTAATTTTTTCAAATATGTATTTTTAGTCTTTTATTTTTTAATTAATATATTATGTCTCCTATTTTTAAAAATTCACAATTTTAGTCTCTATATTTTTTTATTGAAATATTTTATCCTTCATTTAAGAAAAATTTAATTTTAGTCTTTCTTGTGAATTTCAAACTTAACTATGTAATTTTTTATTTTTTAATAAATTAAACTTATTAAAAATTAAATAATTTAAAAAATATTTATCATATGAATATTAAATAATAGACACAAAGATTCAAATTGTGAATTTTTAAAAGTAAATAACAAAATGTCTAGTTCAATTAAAAATTGGAGATTAAATTGTGAATTTTTAAAAAAAGAAAAATAAAATGTCTCAATTAAAAAATGTAGAAATTAAAATGACTGATTTTAGAAAATAGAGTAACTAAAAATAAATTTTAGCCATATGAATATAATAACATTTTTTTCTATTAAGTATTTTAATTTACCTGCATTAGCCTTAAACATGTTGGCAAAATATGATATAAGTTTAACCATGCACTTTGAGTCAAATTTTCGAGTTTTCTCCTAGTATTATTAATTTCTAATACTCTACCAGCTTATCTAGATTGTATTCCCAGATACTTTTAGTTCTTTTATTTTTATTCACTAAAAATAAACTTACGCATAGAATGAGGTAGTAAGTAAAATATATTAATGTCATAGATTTTTCTTTTTTGGAAGTCTAACTTTATCTTACATAAAGAATATTTTAGAAATTTATTTTGACTATATTCATTTGCATAGTCAATCAAATTTAAACAAATAAATATATTAATAATTAGAGAAAATAAAGCATTAAAACTAATAAAAATATTTGGAACATAAGAGTATCATCATTAATATTAGGAGTAATTTTGAAAAGATATATAAGTTTAAAAGACAAATTTAATATTACTAAATAAAGTACTCCTTGTTGCATATATAAAAAATGCTCCTTTCACTATAAAATGACTGAAGTTTAAGAATGTTTTTTTACACATTAATATATTACCTGTAACTATTGGATGACTAATGATGGATGTTAAAAAAATGATAAACATATTACTAAAAATCATTAGATTGTTATATTTATTTGGGATAAATTTTGAATAAACTTTTTAATATTTCATTTAAAACTTAAAATATCAATTAATATATTTTTTTAATGTTAAAATATGTTTTCTTAATCTGTCATTTTACCTGTAATAACATCTGTCATTTTGGAATTGAGAGAATAACTAATTTCTTAATCTTAGTAAATTTGTAGTTAATTTGGATCTTAGAGTATCTTTAGTGATAGATCTTAAATTGAGATCTTAGATCACTTTTTGGTGGACCCTATAGTACCACATAAGATTAAAGATCTCTCAAGACCTTTCTAATTTTTTCCTTTAAAGGTCGATCTCAATTTGAGATCTTAGGGAGAGAGAAAGAGAGAGAAAATTTATTCTTTTTTAAATAATGTGTAGATCTTGAGAGATTTTATACAGGAACTCATTCTTTGTTGGAGATCTCTTCATTTCCTTTGTTTAAAGATTTAGTGAAAATCAGATCTTAAATCTAAGATCTTTATGATTTAAGATCTTTACTCAAGATTTAACACTAAAATGCTTAAAAAAAGGTTTGAAAGGAGTATTTAAGCAAGATAACATGAAAATTGGAATTTATTAAAAAAAATTAAATAATGTTTTCTTGATATTCTAAAGTAATAAATATTTTGAGACAAATCAAATTTTCAAAGTAACAGATAATTTAACAAGGAATAAGTACTTTAAAATTGGGAGTATATAAAAAGTGGGAGTGAATAGTAGATTATTCTGTAATCATTTTTCTAATCGTTTGTTTTAAAACCAGACAAGGTGATGAAACCGGTAAAAACATTTGTTATTTTTTCTTTTTACAGATTGTTTTCTCGTATTTGGGTTAATGACTATTATATATAATAAAATAAAAATAATAATAAACTAAATAAAAGTAAACATTAAATTAATATTAGTATATCTTTAGTAGTGACATAAAAAAATGATTTGATAAATAAATATATTATTTTACAAATATTATTAAAAAGTACTATTATCCATTAACTTAAATACGTTTTAGGAAGTGATAAAATAAATAACTCCATTATCATGTACAAAAATAGCAAACATATTAATATGGATATTATTGAACTTCATCTTCTTAAACAATATCTTAATAAATTTAAGTCTTGTGGATATCATTAGCAAAATGGATAGATAACTAATAGTATGATAAAAAAAAAAAAACTAAGTGTGGAAAAACATGTTTAAAACTAATTTTGTCCAAAAACAAAACTAAAAGCTTGAAAATTAAAGTTCAAAAAGTGATTTCCTTTGGACTTTTGCCCCTTTGAATAAAAACAAAAAAGTGATAAACAAATTTCATGTTTTTATTTAAATAAAAACATAAATCGGTTCCTTCAGTAATGACCGGTTTTTACCCAATACCCGATTCAAAGTTCAGTCGTTCAAGTACTTGTCATTTTTTTATTACAAATATTATTTAGTATTGGTAGTATTTATTAATAAAAAATATGAATTCATAATTTTTTTTCTTATTTCTTTGTCTCTTAATCACTATTACTATTAGACCAACCTTATATATGTATGAAACTTACTATTCATGCTGTCAATGTCATGAATGTTTCGTTGACGTCAAATTTATTTGTTTATTTATAGATTTATGATGTTAAGATTTAGTTAGAAAATGAGAAAATATCAGTTAAAATTAAATGTTAAAGGATTAATTCATTTCGATCAAATAACTGTAAAATCACAACATTAATTGAAAAAGCCTATTTCATGATAATGAAAATAACTACTAAAAATATTAAATTCCAGTAAAAATATACTAGAATATTAAATTATTACAATTAATGATGTTGCAACAAAACATTAGATGACGTGTGTTAGATAGGTTTGTTAAAAATATTTTCGTTGATTTGATCATATTATAATATATTTAAATAAGTTGCCGGTACATAAATTGTTTGAAAAACTGTAATAATATTATTAGAGAAAAAAATTATGCACTGAAAGTGTAAATTGTTTTATACAATTATCTAATCATAACCTATTATATGTAATAAATTTATTGATTTATAAAATAATTATTTTAAAATAATTCGAACAATTATTTATGATTGATGTCAATACATAAATATTAAATTTATATTGTTAAATTATAATATAAAAGTTTTATACCAAGAATAAAAAACTTAATAATAAAGCTGTTTACTAATGAAATTAATTATTTTTCTTCACTTTTAATTATTTTACTAAATGTACTCACTGTTTAAAATAAAAGGTATTTTTTTTCTTTCAAAGATTTTTAATACATCCCAACACGCTATAACGAATCTTAACTTAATTTTGATTACTTTTCTCAACTTTTAAAATTAGGTTTGGTTTTTATTTTTTTATATAATTTTAACTCTTATGAATTATATTTTTATTGTCATGCGTACATTTTAATTGGTTCTAATTTTTATACTAAAGATTAATTTTCAATAATTTTAAAATTATAAGAACTCAAAATCTAATGAAATAAACTTTTATTTAAAGTACAAAATACTAGAATTTAAAATTTTTAAAAATAGAGGAAATAAAAATATATCTAACATTATGTCAAAAAAAACAACTAACCATGGGAGACTTGGAATGAGTTTGATTTCAGGGAAGTCTCCCGAGCTAATAGCTGATACTGAATTATGATGGGATAGTTGTTAATAATGATCAAGCGTCTTCTGATGGCATTCTGAGAAGCTATTTAGGAGTTGTTTGTCTATTATTTTCGTACAATTTGGATATCTGGTCTATCAAGTAGGCCGAATTTGGGCGGTCTTCCTTGAAATCAAGCCTGCAAGGTTAAGGGTTTTCAGAAGTCTTCATTCAAGTTGAATCTGATTTTATTATTGCCATCAACTTAATTAGGGTAGTTTGTCATTTAAAGTAAGTCTGTTTGGATATAAAATATAAATATTTTTGATAATTTTTTACTGAAAACATAATTTTTAAATATTTTTGATAATTTTTTACTGAAAACATAATTTTTTCAAATAGGAAAACTTTCAAAAGCATATATAAAAATTTGTTTGAACACAAGTTTAGAAATGTTATTAAAAGTTTCTCTAATGTAAAAAATTCTATATTTATCATAAAAAAAATTTAAAAAACACTTGTGACTTATATATAAACAGATAAGTAATCTTATATTCAAACATATTCATATTCTATCATACCTTTAGTTATAAGGGAGCTGGTGGGAATAAGTGATGTGCTATAGAGAAACAAACCAGATTGTAGATGCACTTGCTAAGCATGAGCTATCCATTCATGGAAAATGTTATATTTATTTTATGTTTTATCGTCCTTTTTGCACTGCTTTGTTATGATAGGTGTACAGTCCAAAATAGTAGAATGACACGTGGTCACCTTATAAATGTCAATGTACACGTGACTACCCTCCATATTAGTCTTGTCTCATTAATAGGCGCTTATTCATCCTCTAGGGGTCAGCCCGGACATAAGTAATATTCTCTCTCCTTGTTAACTACTTATCTATATGCAAGGATATTCAAATAGGTGTAACAACCTTATCTTATCATATCTCAACAAGTTATCTACTAATTGTTATTTATCTATAAGTAACAATATATCTACAAGGTACACATTATCTATTATTCAAATTAAGATAATTGCATGCTATTATCTGTATTATCATCTTCTCAACAGATTATCTATAAGCAAAGGTCCAAGGCCCACTCCATGCTATAAATACAACCCTCCAGGTTCTCTCTAGACCATCTCTCATTCATCCCACTTTCCTTCGGTATTCACACATAATACCTCTCTCTCACATATACTTGAATGCATTACTCAAGTTCCTTATTCTTCATATACTAGGCCGAGTCCACACTTGGTCATCTTCATAAATTCAATGTTCTGACTTGAGCATCAGAGTGTTTTTCCTTTGTTTTGCAGGTCCCTCCTCTAAGCAAAGCTTAACTCTTCTCCGGCGATACAAAATTTGGAGTCCACCAAGGCCACATCAAGCCCACACGTGAAATTTCCAGATTTTGGCAAGAAAAACAGGCTTGTCTGGTATTTCATTTCGTTGTGGTTATTAATAAAGTTGTCTTAGTTGGATGTTTTAGTCCCTAGGACATTAAAAAAATAAATAAAAAAATCTAACCTTTTATTTACTATAGGAACTAAAGATTGTGCGAGGTAAATTCACATCGATAGTGTGTGACAATTTTTTTAAATGTTGCCATTTTTAATGATTTTATTTATATGTTTTCATTTGTTTAAAAAATTAAATGGCACTAGAATAATAACTTTTTATTAATATATTTTTAAGGTTTAATTATAATTTTGATCTTCTTATTTTTAAATTAAGATATTTAGCTAGTCTTCCTATTTTTTAAAATAAACAATTATGGTTCTTTTGTCAATTGAAAAATTAACACTTGATTATTCAATTAACTACATTAACATTATTTTATATGTATCATTAGTTAAGAATTGTAATTTTTTTTAAATTATCAAAATTTATAAATTAAAAAATATTTAATATATGAATCTTTTTAATTTTATTTATACTATTTTACATGTTTTTATTTTGAAAAGTTTACATATTTTTATTATTATTTTACGAATTTTAATTAAATTTCACAAATTAATTTGTAAATTATTTATATAATTTTTTAAAATTGATTTTAATATACAAATTATTTACTCTAATTATTTATGTAAAATTAAAAAAATTATATATTAAATATTTTTTAATTTATAATTTTTGATAAATTTAAAAAAATACAATAATTTTTTACTAATGATACATATAAAATAATGTTAATATAATTAACTAAATAAAAGAAGTGAGTTAATAATTTATTATTTATTATGTAAATAAAGGGTCCTGAGTTGAATTCAACTCTTATCAAGACACTTTTTAATTTTTATTTTATTTAATATTTTTCCACATAAAGATCAATTTATAGGAGAGTGAAAATTAGGGGTGTTCACGGGTCGGTTCGGATCGATTTTGATCAAATTTAGGATCCAACCCAATCAAATTTGATCGGTTCGATTCGGATCACCGGGTTACTCATTTAATTTTTTTTAAAACTACTATTTTATCACGATTCTTTCAAATATCTCATACAATTAACACAATATTATCAAATGTATGAAAGTAGTAAAATTGATTCATTTAATACCATCAACATAATATTATAAAATAGACATATAATATAAATTAAAACAAAAGATTTGTGAACAATATTTACTATAATAGTCTACTCTTACACAACAATTATCCCAGTTGGAGAATCAAGTTTGTCAAACGCTTCTATATGATATCACAACAATTCTCTCAATGATGCAAACATAAACTCTCTAATACTCTAATATTATTTGGAATGGAATGTATACATGAACACCAAAATATGTTTCTATTTATACTAATTTAAAGATATGATTTTAACCAATTTTTGAATGCAATCCTAAATATATTCTATCATATTATCCAATGCAATCTTAAAGATATTCTATTATATTATGCAATGCAATCTTAAAAATATTCTATCCTATTTTTTAATGCAATATAAAAAAATATCCTATCTTATTGTTGAATGCAATCTTAAACATTTACAATATCTTACCTTTTTTTTATTGTCAAATTATTTTGTTAAATTTTTAATATATATATATATATAAATAATAAAATTTATATTATTATTACGGGTTCATAGATCGGGTCATGGAATCAACGGATCTGTAAATCTAAACCCGTGACCCAATCCATACATGAACGGTTTTGATCGGTTCGGTTCGGTTTTAACTCAAATATATAAATGATCCAACCCAAATTGTTCAGATCAGTTCGGGTTCATAGGTGACCCGTACTCATGAACACCTCTAGTGAAAATTACAATTTTGCATATTTTTAAAAGATACCATATAATCTTTGGAATAATAATAGTGACAAATAGATACATATCTTTTTAAAGTATTATTTTAAATCTTTTACATTTATAGAAGTTTAAAATTATTGTATGTGAAATTTCGCATGATTATACAGATTATATAAATAGATCATAGATGTTGTAGCAAAAAATATTTTGATTATTTTAGCAAAAAAGAGTATACGTACATATACGTTAATGATAATTAATTTAGTGATCAATATCTTATTTAGTTATTTTTAGAGAAAAAGAGTTATGTACTAATACTTGTGAAAAGTTTTACATAATTATTCTATCATAATTTATTATGTATGATAATTTTTTTATTTTTAAAATAATTATTTTAAAATAATTTAAACAATAATTTATAATTGAATAATATGTAAAATTATTTTACTATTAATACATAAATTATTTTATATTATTAGTATATAAACATTAAACACTTATTTTTTTTATGGCTAGTAAGTTTTTCCAATCAATAACCGTCGTATATACTGTGTCGTTATAAGCATTATTTGTAGTAGTGAAGCTTTATGAGAATAAACTTTAATTTTGGATAATAGTCATAATACCCAAATTTAGTTTTTGGAAAAACATCAAAAGAAATATTTTTGATTATTTAAAATTTGCATGTAAATAAAATTTATTCATATTCTGAAAAAAAAATCAGATCTATTTTTGCTTAATTATTTACTTTTTTTCTTTCTTTTTCTTATTGTTTGTGTCATAATCAAAACTTTATTTTTAATTAATAAATTTGGCATGTATTCTCCCAATTGTAAAAGAGCCAAAGAAAAATATAAAACCATATATTTCCTTCTTAAATACCATTAATTAATTCTGTTGTTTTCTATTGATAGTGACTTTTCCCCCTTTTTTGTTTTGTATAATTTTTTTCCTTCGTGTGTAAGGTACCCCTGTTCTGAATTGGGACCCAAAATTTCCTATTCATTTTACACGGTCTTCCTTTTTTTTTTTTTTTATCCAAAACAATCCAAACAAAATTACGTATCGTACCACAGCAGTGTAGTACAAGAAGAGAACTCGTGATTATAAGGACCTTATCATTCTCTAATCACTTATCACAAAACACAAATCTCACTCGATACCATTGTAATCATGTGAGTTAGATTTTTTTGTCACTCTAATTTTAATTAATATTGATTTTGTTTTGATGCGTGAGAAATTGTTTTGAACTCTTGTAATGGAACTAAAACTAAAATATACGTTGGGACCAGTATGTAGTAATTATATATATTAATACACTTTCAACAAAAAGACAACAACAAAACTAATGGGATTACTTCTAGCGAAATAGGTTAATATCTCATAAGGTCATGAATTAAGATTCAAGTTTTGACTGAGAGAGATACTTATATTTAAAGTCCAATCATGTTTCAATATGATTGTCTTTAAATAATAAAACATGAGAGAAAAAAAAATAACTACAAGATGTTTAGTCCAAAAAAAAATCTAGATTAATTCTATTAAAAACATTAAAACAAAAGCAATAATCCTATATTCATTACACGTCTAGGTTCTGTGATCAGAATTGGAATTGTGGAACTTACAAAAGCAAAACCATTGATAGTTGATGGGGACTTTGATAATACAGTAAGATTCCTCTCAAAATTTATGTCATTAACAGAAGGAAGAGTGAGACTGTGAGAGTGACAGGGGGAATCGCTTTGGGCTGAATTTGTTGGATCGTAACGAATCCATTGGCCCATACAGAGTTTCCACAAGATAATCAAATTTAAGTATTTTTTTTTAAATACTTCATGGTAAAATTAAATAACACTTGCTCAATAAACAAAAACTTTAATATATATACAGTCATAGTGTAAAATAGTTTTATAATATCATTTAAATACAAATCATTATTTAAATTACTTTAAGATAATTATTTTAAAAATTAATAATATTATCATACATGATGAATTGTTATTAAATGACTTTATAAATTTTTTTACATTGCATAACCCTTTTTCTCATAAACAAAAAAGTTTATAAATTATAAGGAAAGTGTTGAGCTGTTTGCAGAGATATCCAGTCTTTCTTTTTGCTTTTCATAAATTTTTTGTTAGGATTTTGCATTTCATATGTTAAAGAAGAAAATATAAAATTTGCGTCCTTTTTGTGTTTGTTTTTGTTTTTGAGAACTGCGTCATTTGTTCTTAAGGTGTCTGGTATGTAGAATTTTTTGTTTTGTTTTGATATTTATGTTAATTAAACAATGTTTTTAATTGGGAATTGTGATTTTTTTAAAATGTTATAAATACATTTAATCTGTTTAAAAAGATTCATGAAAATGATAGATAAAAGAATGAGTAGAATAAAAAAGAGAGTGAAAATCTCACTAATAGTCTTTTTTCAAAGTGATTATTCAAATTAATTCTCATAATTTTTGACATCTTTAGTGAAAGATCTCAAATTAACATCTTAGACCATTTTTTGGTATATCTTATAATGTCAAATAGGATTAAAAATCTCTTAAGATCTCTTCCATTTTTTTTTGGTAGATTTCATTTTGAGATATTAAGGAGAGAGAAAAATGAAGAAAATTTAATCTTTTTTGAATAATGTACATATCTTAAGAGATCTTTTATAAGAACTCATCCTCCATCTTGAGTTCAAGATCTTGCACTAAGGATATTCTAATATTAATTTTTATAGTTACCTTTTTTTTTATTACAACCAATTTTAGTAGGTTATTATTTTTATTTCTATATAAGAAATTATAAAACTATTATAATTTTAACAAACGATAGACACTAGTTAGAGACAAATTTTCATGTAGTGTCTAAAATGTAGAGTTTATTTATATAAAACGACAAGCATATAAGAGTTTATTTATAACGTCAATGTGCATGTTTATAACGCACGATGCATGCACAGCCATATAAGATCAATTCAAATTCTGATTAACGCCAACGCGCCGTGTGAAATATGTTTCACTGAACAAAAGTTATATTAGTTTATTTACATCATCATTGTATATTTATTTACAAAAATCATGTTTAAATGGACTGAACAAAAATATAATCATATAAAGTTCAAATTTATCTATTTATGTAATTATTTAATTTACATAAAAAGTTATATTAGTTTATACTAAAAATTAAATTAATTACAACTTAAAATTAAGAAACTTTTATTTTGAAATAGAATTATAAGAATTTATTTTTTTATATAAAATGATAAATGAATTATTAATAAATAAAATATTGAATTTTTCAACAATTAAATTTAATGGTTGTCTTGCAGTAAAAAAAACTTCAATTTAAAATAACTCATTAAGTATTTTTATTTAAATAAATAAATTTTAATAAGCACTACATTACAGTATATCATAATGGTTGTCTTCTTGCAGTAATCCCTGATTTCACAAAGTAGAGAATATTTACTCAAAAAATATTAATTGGGTCAAGGCAAGTTTTCGCATGTATATATCAAATCAGTTTAATTGGAAACAGAGGTGGACCCAAAATTTTTCTCTTCAAATTTATACTTTCGTCTAAATAAATAAGCAATCCATATGGGCCACCCCCACGACATACATACTAAATTTTAACCAGATTCAAAAATAAAAATGTTGATGAAAGTCAAGATGGAACAGCACTAGTCCAGTTTCTTATTTCATTATTCAAGTCCCTTTATGTCTAGATCTTCTCAAAAAGCCATTAATTTCGCCTTGTTAATAGATTCAACATTTCAGTCAGCCGTTGAATTGTCTGTTATGAATATTACCCACGACAGTTCAATGTTTCAGACCTGGAATAATAATGCAGGATTATGCACGAAGGAAGTGGAGCGTGTTCAAAGAACAACGTGATAATAATAATATGTACCGATAGAAAAGGACACATTGCCATTTATCGTGCACTAGAAACGCTATTAATTTAGCATTGCAACTTGGATAAGTAAGTAAAATCCCTATGGCATGGACCATGGCTCGTGTTTTCTTCCCCAAGGAACTCTGAATTGGGACTGCATGCCATTGCCCGGAGCTTTTCCTCCCTCTTTGTCGTGGCTTATGCTTGCATGCCTCTCGTGCTATGTTTTTGTAAATTATCCAAACATTTATCTAACACATTTTAACCTAAGAAAGTGAATGGTGTGTTTATCTGTTCTTCACCCTAGCCTGTTTGTCTGCTTTAAAGATTTTTTTTGCTAGTTATTTTTTTGATAGAGATAACCACCGGCAGAGCAGCTACACCCCCTCATTTCAATAAAATTACTAGTATTTGTCCTAAAATATTATATTTTATACCCCATAATTTTATATTTTGCACCTTCTAATTTTATGTATTTGAAATTCCTTACCTGTTCATATGTAAGAATAAGTAAATATACCATCTTATTTTAATAAAATACAAAAAAATATCATATTTTGTACCCCATAATTTTATATTTTGAACCCCTTAATTTTATGTATTTGAATCTCCTTACCAGTTTACATGTAAGAGTAAATAAATGCATTTTCTTTTTTAATAAAATGCAAATATTTATCTTAAAACTTCATATTTTGTTTATCTTATCTTCCTATTTGAATCCAACTATTCTATATAATAATGACAATTATCAATTTTTATTTTTTAAATAAATTACCCCCACTGATCCAAGGTCCTGGATCCGCCACTGGAGATAACATATATCTTAATTTTATGGGAGATAAACTTATTTGAGTTAATAAAAATATAATCAATGATGAATAACAAAATTATCTTTCTAAATACTTAAGTGTCTATATCAAAGTTTTGAATTTGATACCACTATATATATATATATAATTAAGTTAAAATTTTTAGTTTAAAATTTACTTTAAAGATAAATGCAAGACCTTTGAATTTAAATTTAAAATCATTGGGATTTATTCAGGAGCGGAGCTAGAAGGTTTTCTTTGAGGGGACCAACTATAAAATTAAATTATTATATTAAAAGTAGTACATTAATTTAACTAACATGTTAGAGTTTAAGTGCACAATCTTAAAAAATGTAATTAGCATAAGCAAAATAAAAGAGTAAGAACACGAGTATTTTATTTTGTTTACTTGGTTTAGTACTGCAGTCCCCTTTACTCACACTATGATATCAAGAACAGTTACAACATAGTTCACCTCAAAGATACATGTCAAACACTCAACCAAAACATAAGCCTCACGATTACAGACAAGAAAAAAAGAGCAAGAAAGTTTACAGGGAACAAGAGATAACTACTTTACAGCAATGTCAGAATCAGACATTACCCAATCTTCAAAGTTTCTCTCCTTCAGTTTCTTTCAGAGAATAACCTCAAGAACTCGAAGACGGACTGAACCCGAGAGAGAACCTCCACTTGCAATACAAACCAAAACAGGAACAAAACAAAGGACATAGACTTATTTACTCATCATCTTCTTGGTTCTACCCACAAAGCTCAAGGTATCAACCAAGAACAGTAAACCCTAGCAGAACTAGGTCACAGAACCAAAGAGAGAAGAAGATGAACAGAGAGAGTGAAAAAGCTTCGAGAGGACACGAGAGTAAAATCGGAAAGACAAAAAAAAAAAAGAAAAGCCACGTACACACACACTAAGCCTCCAATGCAAAAAAAAAAAAAGCATTTATATATTAATGAAGCAAAGAGCAAAACACACCGTATTACTAATTGGCCAGAAATGCTTTTGAGCTTCACTAACTCAACATAACAATTAAAAAATTATACTAATTCAACACATAACAAAAAACACAAATATATAAATTGAATAGAAGGTATAAGACTATAATACTATATATAGCAGGTGAAAAATATTTATTTGATCTTAATTTCATGTTTAATGTTTTGAAAGCATAATTAATTCTTAAATTTTGTGATAATTAGAATAATACATACATGTTCCATAAAGAAAAAAATAGCACAAAATATGGAATAATATTCTTTTATTTATATTTATTAAGTAACATTTTAAAAAATGAAGAGGCCTTACATTATTATGTAAAATATGACGGTATGTTTTTGGGGAGGTGTATCTCTATCTTACAATATTAGCAAATTTCTTGATAGTTTTTTTTAGTTTAAGTTTAAAATATTCGAATTTTACTTTTTTTTTAATAATAGTGTGTTATTTTTTTAAGTGAATAATAATGTGTTGTTAAATCTTGAGATTTGGGATGAATGAGAATCAGAAATTAAGTAGAAGATAAAAACTATTAAAATTAACTTTTTAAAGAGAAATTGGAAAAATATTCACTAAAAAGCTATTTTTTAAATCTAAATCTCGCTTTCTTTGAAAATATGTTTGCTTTATCGTTTATTTAAATAGAATAAAAATAAAATATGTAATATCAAATATATACTATTTTAATAGAGAGGATTAGATGGAAGGGAAAATAATATTCTTGATTTAGATTTTGATGGAGGAGATATTGCACTTAATTAACTAAAGTAAAATCATGGACATGGATTAAAAACAAAAGTCATAGTCATATATATTGACACGAATGGGAACTACGATAAGTATTCTATGTCGTTATACGATGATATGTCAGTGACATAACTTATAACTTATCAATATATTTGGATGTAAGTTTTTCTATAAATATTGGATGTAAGTTTTTTTATAAGTATTTTTAGATAAAAAAATAAGAAAAAAAAAAGAAATGAACTTCTCCATAAATTAAAATGAGTTTTTCATTAGTTCATTTGTACATATCATCTCATCTTTTAGAGAAGTTATATTGATGATCTCATAAAAATTAGTTAATGGAAAACTTATTTTTACTTTTGGAAAAACTATCTCATTTTTTTCTTATTTTATTCATTTAAAAATATTTCTAAAAAAATTTATCCAAACAGATAGTATGAGTGCAACTACATGATTTTATTAAAAATTAAATAATCTGGATATGTACATGGGTTGAAATATGAGTATTAAAATTAAATATGGGTGCATTTGATGGCCTTGTCCAATTAGTTTGATATAAAATATGGAATAAGTTAATATATAAAGTTATTTTAAAATCATTTTGACTCAATTCAATTTGATCTGAAAATTTATTAGTTGATGATGGGGTTGTTTATGGTGTGTTAGGTAGACCGATATCCGTTGGCTAAAAAAATAGAAATGAAAGTAATAATAAAAATCATTTTTTAAAAATAAAATGATAATTACAGTACGTATATGTAATTATATTTAATATTTAATTTAAAAGATGGACAATTTTGTGATTAGGCATTAGAATGGTAATGTATTCGATCGGAAATTAATTGTTTTACATAAGCATTGCATGAAAATATGAGATCATGGGTTAGCCTATTTAACCTATAAACTGGTACAGAACTGAATTGAGCTAAAATTTGCCACTCTACATGTACAGTTAAAGTGACATGACTCAGACTTATATTAAAAAAATATGATGGTCCATAAGGGGCATGACCTCAATGAATTAGTCTAACTCGTCAAATTGATAACCCTAGAAAAAATTACCCCTTATATTTTATTTTAATAAAATTATTGTCCAACAAAAAAATAAAATTAATTTATGATTAAAATTTTATAATAAACTCTATCAACATAATAACTTAGCAGAACTTAGTTAACAGTTGTTCATAAGACAATTAAATTATTTTTCCTTTTCTTCCCCATCTTCCAATGTTAGAAGAGAAATAAATAGTGGAGAAAACAAATTAAATTCTCCCTATTTTTCTTTTTCTTTCCTCCTTCCTTTTCATCTCCCTGAAACATAATGATATATACAAGAAGTATGATAATCCTCTGCTTAAAATAAAAGTAACCATATTAAATTAAATAAAAAGAAATAAACTTGAACTCCCAAATAAGTGTCACTAATAGATTTAACCTAATTAAGTTGCAACACCATATTTGCAAAATATTTAAATAATTATGTTAATGGCTAATGACCCAATAAACTAAATCACCAATTCTAAAAAAGAATGATGCCTCAACATAATTTATGGTGAGTGTGAAATTATTTATGTAACTATTTTTTATAATTTTTATTAACTATATATTAACAAAATAATATTGATTAACAAGGGATTAGAACTAATAAAAAGTTAATCTTTTACAAAATATCCAATTATAATTTAAATTCAAAGTTCAGTATACTGTACAGTAAAAGTTCAGTATACGTTAAATTATAGTGCTTTTAAAATAAGTTACTATATATACTGCACTTTGAAGTGAGATTCTTCACGTTTTTTTTTTAGATTCTTCATGTTACTACTCTATTAAAACAACATATGCTTTGTTGTAAGAATAGGGTGCTCTTACAAACAGATTTTCTTTTGATGCATGGGATACGTACCTATTCCATTTAATGCTTCAGACCGAATACAAACGAAGGTCAACATGAAGAAACGAAATATCTTGCTAGAGGCCTAAGATTTTTAATGCCCATTATAACATGATGATCGAGGATGAATCAATAAGGCATCTTATGTTTTTTGCATGTTCTCTTCATTTTTTGAAAACATTTGTTAATGCTGACTTCAAGCTTTATTTGATAAAATTTAAATCTGGACATTGCTTGATAACTAAGTAAAAAGGTTTTTATTGTTCATAAAAAAAGAGTTTTTTTTTTTGTAAGGTTGTCATTGGAATTAATGCATATGGTATGCTTGAGAGTTTTATACCCTTAGAATTTAGATTTTGGTCCAACTTAACCTGTAACATAACAAATGAGGTGAATTTTTTTGCACTTATATACATCATATATATATACAGGTGCCTCAATAACATGTGATATCATCACATATTAACATGTCATCATCTAAACAATGTAACTAGATAAGCACAATCTATTAAATGTTGAGACATTTAAAGTACCTAATTTGTATAACTGAAACTTGAGAAACAAAAATCAAACAATTATAATACTTGATAGATCAAAACTATAATTAAGTAAAATGTAAATAATGATATAATTAAGATAAGTATAAAAAAATCTTAAAAAAAAAGAATAAGATAAGTATAAAAATAAGAAATATAAAATTAGAAAAATAAGTTTTTGGTATACTTAGATCAATATTAACCCTGTTAATTAACATCTCTCCTAATATTAATATTTTTTATCAACACGTTGCCATCCAAGTTGTTTGGGTTTGGATGACCAAATTGTAACTTTTCCCGCAATATGACCCAGTTTTGACCAAGTACATAAATTAGTTTATATATATATATTTGACGAATCGGCATGGTGGCCTGTTTCGTGCTAGCTCATTATAAGTTGGAATGCATTGTGATCTTAACCAGCTAAAAGAATGTCTACCTCTCAAATATTGTATTTATAGAAAGGAAAAAAATATACATGATAGCCGCAATATAAATTTTTTTTACATCATCATTTAGTTATAAATTATTTTATACGAAAAATTTATTAATTTTTATAATAATTATTTTACAAATTATAATAGGATACAAAACTTAAATTTATATATATATATATATATAAATATGAGAGAGAGAAATGTATATTATACAAAGGTAGGAAAATTAAATTTAAATTATATAATTAAATATAAATGATCAAAATTTAATATTATATGATTACTTTTAAAGTTATACGTGACTTTTTTTTATTAAATCTTAATTTTTCATATATATATATATAATTATATAATTTAAATTTAATTATTTTATTTTTATATATAAGATATTTTCACACGAGATGTCATATATATATATATATATATATATATATATATATATATATATAGAACATTAATCATTGAAAGCTATTTGTATTAATTGGTCAGAAAAATACGATCAAAATTTAATTAAAAAATACATGACTTTTTTGGTGAACATTTTATAAGGAAACTTATACATAAACAATATGACAATGACATGTTTGAAATTCAAAAATCGAAAGTCAAGTATTCATCAATTTTCTTCACTGTATTGTATGACCGAGCATATTGTCCATAGATGCCACTCATATACACCCACCGTCATTTTTATTGTTGAGTATGCTTAGGGTTCTTCTTCCACAACTATTTTCTTCGCCAGTTCAGAAATATGCAGATCTTATAATAATTACACTAGCTCGAACGTACATTCATTTTCCTTCATATGCACCCCACCATCATTCTTATTCAATATTCATGTGTATATATATATATATATATATATATATATATATATATATATATATATATATAATTTAACATAAATTAGGCACATGTTATTCACATGATTTTTAATAAATTTTATGTTTAAAATACTCTCATATTTTTTCTCTTAACTTGAAAACATTTTAAGACTCTTGCTTTTTTTTTGTTTTTTTTTTTCTGTAATTGAATGTAAATCCAACTTTTTGTTGGATGTGAACTCACCTTGTTAGTACACAGTGTTAACACCCTTCTTCTCATTCTTTGTTTTACTAACATACATATGAATTAAATTATGATTCTCAACAAACATTTTCAACACATCATGATTAGTCTTAAGGGGAAGAATTTTACTACTAGCAGTATAACAAAACCATAAAATAAAATGGTGACATTGTGTCAAATCTAAATCATTAGCAATGCTATTCACACAGTCATGTGCGTTGAACATTCCAAACTTATCAAAATCAACATTGCATATCACTTGGTTCGCCCCGTTAGTCCATAAAGTGGATCAAAATATCCACGTTACCTGGTTCAGAACCCATGTATTCCAGTTCATTCATTGTGTTTCTATGGTTCCAAATAACAACTCTATCTTAATCAACACTAATAAACAAATGATTTCAATTCACCCATTATGTTTCGTGGTCCCAAACATTAACATTATTTTAATCAACAATAATAAATAAATGATTTTAAAAATCATAAATGGTCTCAAACTATCCTCCATTGAAACCCCATTCAGAAATAGACAATAATAAACAATTCAAATTGAAAAAATAATCTTAAAAAATAATCTATATACAAGATTCAGTGGTCACTTACAAGCATAATCCTAGCATGAACAAAAATCGTGGAACAAAAAGAGAAATAGAGTGTTCGTGAACGTCGAAGAGGAAGACAAATGGAGACGGTCTTAAACGTCGTGAACTGAAAGATGAATAGTGAAAAACTCGCAAGCTGGAAGAGGAATAGTGGAGAACTCGCGAACTGGAAGAGGAATAATGAAGAATTAGCGAACTAGAAGAGGAACGGTGAAAAACTCGCGAACGGCGAAGATGAATGAAATGTGAACGTCGTGAGAGAAGGAGGAACTCGCATCCCCTGTGATATGATTCCCAATAGGATTAGATGTTAGGATCAACTAGGAATGGAATTTCACACCCAGAATTCAGCCAACAACACGTCCAGGAAGGAACCGATTGTTCCGCACGCTACAGAACTCGGATTTAAGCGTTTCCAAATCGAGGCGAAAGATCTCTTTCTGAACTACGATTTTGAGTCAAGAATCACTGAAAATGGATG
>PYAF01005010.1:344581-359705 GCA_007407185.1 Glycine tomentella
ATCCAGCCCAATAAGCCTTATAACAACAGTTTAACTAAATATGAGGAAATAAAAATTAAGTGCTGAATTGGGCCAAGTAAAATAAAGCCTTCATGCATATCCATTGAGGCTTATTCTTCAAGGTCTTCAAATTGGATTAAGTGTATCATTTTGGGCTCTTCTTCCTTTAGACTTGGGCTTGTCTCAAGTAAAGTGGTCAGCATGAGATTTAGGACCTCTTTAGCCTTTTTAGCTTTTGATCTTGTCATTGGGCCTCCAAGACCTTGTATGTCCTCCAAGTTTGTTGCTTTGGTCATGTCCTCTCCTAGGTCCTCATCATTGGATGTTGAAGAAGAACTCACCAATAAGATGAAGATGAATAGTATCGTGAATGGTGAAGAGAAATGGAATGTGAATCCTAAATTTGAAACTAACTGTTAGGGATAATTTGGATTTTACAATTAAGATGTAAGAGCAATTTGATTGATGTTAGTTATCTGTGTTAATGGAGGGAGTAAAATTAATGTGTAAAAATGAAGAAATATCGAGTAAAATTTGAACAAAATACAAAGAGTGCGAATATAATTTATTCTATAATTAATTACTACACTCCAACCTACGATTCAATTTCCCGCCCTTTGATATCTTAACAAGCATTTGTATTTAATGTAAATGAAGAAAAGCTGGATATGTTTATACTATCTCTATGTATATGGATCTTATAATAACACCAAGAAAATAATCTCTATGGATCTTATTTGTTTGAATGGAGAACACACTAGCCATTACTATATATGTAAATCAAGCACGAGCATGCATAGAGACAAAATAAGATGGCATATTTAGTTTTTTTTTATATATCATAGTTGGCAATGGCATATTTAGTTTGAAGTTTAAACATATTTTAAATGCCTCAATTTTATAGCAATTGATGGACCATATTGTAGTGGCCTTCAATAGTCGAAATACAAAGTAAAAGACAAATACGACCATACACTAATTTAGACCAATGTTCTCACAAGAAAACAGGGTCTAGTGACCGTTGAATTGGATATTGTAATTGCTAGTGGCTGTTGGTGGGTACAACTACAGCCATAACATAACCAAAATAGAATAGAATTGGCCGCCACGTACTCATGCTACCGGAGAAAGAGAAAATAGTGGCTAACCAAATCTTGCAATGCCGACGAATCCACCACGCGTGATTAATTTCGACGTGGGTTAGGAATTCGTTATATTAATTTTGTGTACATTTAATTCGAAAGAGTCTATATAATATATACTTGTCGGTGCCAGCTTCACGAAATTGGACTAGTGTACCTTAATATATACACCAGCTGTGTGTGTACGTAGGGCTCATATTTAAAACCTGTTTGATTTCTTTAATATTTTTTATTTTTATTCTTTTACAAATTTTAGCATAATTTTCTAACACAAACAAAAAACATATACAATGTGGTTTTGTTTAATTTTTCATTTCCTATTACCAACTATGGTTAAGCACAATCATTAATTGAAACTTTGAATTCCTGTATGCTACAAATAAACAACGATTGATTAGTGTGATCATGTGTTACGGCGACCTTTGGCAGCTTCTTTATGCGTTGTTGTGTTTTTCTGTTTGATACATTAACAACTTGATCAACTAAATCTTAGTATCTGTCTTTTCTTCAAAACTTCCATATACGTCTCTAATTACTCAAAATATGATGGATTGCGACAGTTTCTTATTAGGGTCCATGCGCCAAAAATGAATTTCTTAACCATCACTCTTAGCATGAGGAGACAAAATAGTCCACTTAAATTCGTTTTTGAGAGATCAAATCAATTTTACTTTCTTTGAACCTTATCCTCTTGTCCATTATCGCCAAGCATTATAATCATATCACTTCGGACGACACAAATATCTTTTACCGAGTGGTTAGTGGTTATTTTTTATTCATATATCCTTCAATATTATGACAGCTAGAATATATTTCAATTCACCAGCGAAGAATTAATATGAAAGAATTAGCTTCGTTGCTATCCGTGTCAATGCATGCGTGTCCTCTTACGCATGTTGACGTCTCTATATGCATGAAATATCCCTTTCCACTAATTAGACATGCAACTACAAGGTTATTTCTGTTATCTATACATGAAAAAAAGATTGATATATTAGTTCATCATCAAATCAATGTAGAATTTCCAACACTAGCTATATGCAACTTAATTTCACATGCATAATTTTACATTGGTTATACTTCCCCTGCAATTATATGTAAAAGAAAACTCTTAAATATTCTTGTAGTAGTAAGATTTCTTTTTTATATCACCTTAGTTACGTGAATAATCTCATTAATTAATGTTCCTTACAATTTAGAGACACAGTTGGGTGCAACAAATGATTTGTTTCTTGTGTATAGTGGGGCTTTGGTTCGTCCTTCTGACAAAAAACATAAATTGTAACTTGTAATTTGATTTTATTTTTGATTTTGGCTCACAGCTGGCTGAAGTGATTGACAGTTTTCCTGCACTTTCATTTCAGAAAATGTGTACCGTGAGCCATGTCCCACGATCTTATGAAATTGATAGCAAGAATATGAATACAACTAACATCCAAGCTAAGGTTTTTTTCTTTATTTTCTTTCAAGAAATGATGGTGAGATGATATTGACATGCACACGCTACCACAAATAAAACAATGTCTAGTATGAGTGGATTGAACTAAATTCCATCTGAGATGATGATAAGGTTAGGGCCAGTGGTATAGCATTAGCAAAAAAACGTCTGCCTCATATTTTCACTCTGTTGCATGTCTTAGTATTCTCTGAGGAATTGTAATTGCATGTCTATTTCATATTGAATACAAATTATCATTTGAGCAAGGTGAATCAATTAATACAGAATTATTTTAATTTAATTAAATATTTTGAAAAATCTTTTTTTTCATAATATGATATTATCACGACTCAAACAAGATTGTGTTGAGTGAAAAATATATGTATTTTGTATTAAGAAAATATTATGTATAACCACATCAATTTGATAAAGCCCGAAAATGACTCAACAAAATTAGGCAATCTCTATGAGAGCCATATATATATGCATGAAAAAGCGGAACCAAGAACTGTACGTTTGTAAATACGTTCGAGCTTAGGGTATCTATGTGATTATATGATCTTCTGCAAACTTCCATGCTCAATTTGGACCACAACAACATGATGGCAACTTGGACGTAGAGCCTATAAGCCCTATTAAGATATTCCATTCTGAAATAGCAATTAATACTCCACTGGTTTAAAGTTCAAACTTATAAGATCAATACAGCTATATTTTCACAACTTGGCTTCTTCAGAAGAGAACAAAAGCAGTACGTACGGTTCTTTTACGTAATCTGCTACCCAAAGTGCGTCCAAATATCATAGCCCACTTGAAAATGAAGCCAACAAAGTGACATGAGAAGAAATATATATATATATATATATATATATATATATATATATATATATATATATATCCTAGCCTTTATAAGTATATTACAAGTAAAAATTCGGCCCTCCCTACACTCATATGGGTATTATTACTTTTACAGATTATAAATGTGACCATTTGTGGGGAAAAATTAACCATGCACAAACATAAAGAATTGTTGATGGGCATACTTAAAGCAACTGCTTTGTCATTGCTCTCTTGGATGAGTTTGATGATTTTTCAATTCGCTGGCTCTTTCGTTTGAAAGTGGAGGCATAGCTTTTTATAAAAGTGGAATTAATTTCTATTCACGTTTTCAAGACCCTTAGAAGTTGGCATTTCTTATTTTAAGAGTTAAATTTTAATTTTAAAAATATTACAATTATCTATGCAAATTAACTATCCATAAAAGAATATATATATATATATATATATATATATATATATATGAGCATAGTAATCGCTAACATTAAACAACTTAATAATTTTCCCCCTTTATTTAATAACAAATATATTCAAAAGAGAAATATAAATATATAATAGTATATAATTATTGAATGACTAGCGAGCTACTTATATACATGACATGCTATAATACTTGAATTGAAAAAGATTAAAAAAAAGGCAGTCTGACCAATCTAATCAAGAATCGGTCACAAGATCAGTTTGGTTAACTTTTAAATTGATTTTTGTAAAGAACTGGTATAGATGAATAGTGTGTTTAGATTGGCAGAATCCAAAATCACGGAGATATCGTGAAAAATTAAAAGCAAATCTGTGTTGCCTGGTCATTAACAAAAAAAAAATTGGTACAGAATTTGTCATTAACAATTTAACATGAAAATTTTGAATTAATTTTTGACAAAAAAATAAAATGAAATCAGACATCCTACAAAAAGATATAAAAAGAAGTAAATTAACACATAACTAGATATTAACCAGGTCAAAGTGATTCCCTGGAAGAAATTTTTGTTTTAGTTTAATTCCTTTTAAAAAATACAATTTAGTTCAATATTACGATAATAGACATTTATATAATTTTATTTATTTGGTTTTTAATTATAGTTATTAATAGATATTATTGTGTATATTGTTGAATTTAAATGTTGTTGGTATCATTTTTTTATAGTTATATATTCACAATTTTTTATTTCAAAGATTAACCAAGAAAAACCCTTACACAATAAAACATTTATCATAAAAAGTATTCATATTTTTTTGAACTTCTTAATTGTATCCTTTATATATATTCATGTTTTTATTGTTTTTTTTGGTTGTAACAAAAAATTATCGAGTTTTTGGTTAATTTTTTATCTTCATTTTTCATTTACTTTTGAAAAAGGAAATGAAAAAGTTTTGCGCCTGGGCTCTCAAAAGGAAACAATTATTGAATGTAATGGGAGTATGGGACCATAGAAAGCCCAGAATCTTCAGTGGATTAAGTCCAGTATATATTCTCATTTTCGTTCTTTCCTATATATCATTGTCCTGTGGCCAATGCTGTCTGAAGTCTGGACAGCATGTTTATGCAATTATGCTTTTGTTAGACTTTGTAAGTTTACAAGTTTACCAAGTTGTATGGCTAGAACAAGAGCAAAGGATAGCAATGGAAAAGGATTCTTAGTGGATATTTGAATGGGTCCTGAATTTATCAGTATTTTGGTCAACAATTTGTTGGTGTTATATTGGTCATTATAATCAGAAATTTTAAATCTACTGCAAGCCCACTTTATAAGAATTGCATTAGAATATTTAATTTGCAATTTTTTAAATAAATTAAATCATCTTCAGTTTTATGGTAAAAACCAGTTTCGTATATAATATTTGTATTTTTTTTATTTACTCTGTACTAAAATGGAGTTTAATAGTCATGCGTTACTTTTTATATTGTAAATTAATAAAAAAATATTTGAAATGATTTATAAAATTGTTATTATAAAATTAATAAAATCATTATATACTATAATTCATAATAAAATGATAGTGTAAATTTATATTTTTATTACATTTAAAATTGTTGTTTGGATGCCAATAAGAATAGCTCAAAGCTCTACCATTAACACTGAGCAACGACCTAAATTATAACCATATGTTAGATCATAGGCACCATTTTGATCTCAAATCCCTCCACCACAACCTTTGCAGTTTAAACTCTTCCAACGTTTCACCATTCTAAAGCATTCTAATATTGGACAATGAGATATAAAGCCAAAAGAGATCAACAATTTTTTTGGGACAACCTGAATCAATAAGGGTATTCCAGACGAATTCTCACGTACTTGAGACGATCATACAATTTTTCCACTCCACTTTGTTCACCATCCACCAAGTTTTATCCTTTTTACTTCTGGTGAAATGAAAGACTTTCTACGTTTTAATATTATTATTGTCACCACTATTGGGTTAGGAATGAAACTAATTCACAAGGACTTACCAATTGCTCCATAGCAAGCCTCGGTCTCTATGTCAAAAATTTTGTAATGGATTTGTAAGACACAATCCAAATGTTTATGGGCCTAAAATCAAAGTTTAGATGCATCCTCAACTTTATGAATCAAAATAATATTTATTAAGTTCTTCAAGACATAGGAGTTGGCTAAGAAAGAATTATACTGGAAAACAAAAGTCATCTCTTCATAAAAGAAAAAAAAGAATAAAAAGTCATCTCCCACGACTTTCCATTGTGTCCGATAAAAATTTACTTGAAGCCTGTTTGAATTAGGGGCTTTGAAACTCTGCATACTCTTTACTTAATTTAACATAGATACTAAAGGATCTACGTATAAATTTTGAAATTTAGGAAAAAAAACTCAAAAAAGAAAAACATGAAGAAGCAAAATTATATTTTAGGGGGAAAAATGAAAAATAGTTGCTCCTTAAACCCTAAACCCTATGGTCTATGGGATAGGCTGTGTTCAGATTTCAACTACAACAACTACAATGCAAACAGTGTAGCTTGTAAACCTTTCTCTTCGCGCGCGTATGTTTCATCTCTGTTTATTCCCATGACGCTCGCTGGCTTAAAATTCGCGCGCAAACCCACTCTTCATCTTCGTTCCACTCCCTTCCAATGTGTCCCCAAGTTTGTGCCGAGATCTCTCGCTGCGGCTGAGGCAGAGGCCCCGACAAACGAACAAAGCAGTGTCTCAATTCGTGAAGATGGCAAGGGAAGATTCATCTCAGCTGGTGTTAAACTTAGGGTTTAACATATTTTTTTTTTTGGAAATTTTGAATTGGACTTTTGGATTGTGTAATTCTGAATGGACCGTGTTGTTAAATTGAAGAAGAAAACGAGAAGGCCCCGGCATGGAAGAGGCTGAATTATGCAGAGATTGGGATTCGCAATTCAATGATTGGAAGCACTACGAAAAAGGTTCTTAACGGGCTGAAGAAAAAGGGTAAATACACTTCTGTCACTTTCTTAAGCTGGGATTTTGTATATGGAAGATAAAAGGAGATGCATTTCAATGATTTTTTGTTAGTTATAAAGTGACGTTATTGCTTGCTGGGGTTTAGATTTATATGGCGAGTTCACCTCTTCTTTGTTGAAAAGTGACAGAAGCTAATGCAAATGATAGACAAAACCAACGCAGCTGAAAATTGGGTGGAGTTTTACTCACTTTATTCATCAACCGTTAGCCTTTAAATAGGCATACGTTAGAAATAAACCAGAAAATTAAAATTGGAATAGGATACTAGAACCGAGCCACATACAATCTGAAGTCTGAACTTCATGCTAAAGAGTTGGTGAAACATAACGTGCTTAATGTCTAGTGTCTGTGATTTTACAACAAACCGTAAATGAATTCATTTGTCCAAAAAGTAGTTATACTGCACAATGTATATAGTGATTCAATGTAATTATACTGCAACTAATGATTCAGTGTAACCATTTGCATTTTGATTATATTCAGGCTAGAAGACTTTTAAATTTCCTACTTAAGGATTGCAGCATCAACTAAATAAAAGAATTGGCCTGTAACTGTACTTCCTGAACATCTCCTCAGACCTTGCATAATTTGTGATGCCTTTGGATGTTAAAAAATAACTGAGTCTGTGACTATGCAACACCTTTATTTTTATTCTCATCCACACAAGCCAATTTTTAACCAGTTATGGTCCTGGACAAATTGATCTTTTACTGTGGTATATGTCTTGCTTTTGTATGTTCGTAGCTTAAGCATAAGTTCTAAGACTTCTAGATTTAGATGAGCAATACTAAGTGATCTTCAAGTATGTTGTTTTTGTAGATGCTTGCTTTGATTGTGTTTAGATGAGTGTGATTGTATTTGATTCGGTATGGATTATATCTGTAATGCTATGCTATCATGTCTTGATATGTTTCTTTTATTTTTATTGTCAATGCCAATTATGTTTTCCATTTTTGCTTGATTTTTATATTCTGAATGTCCTGCTTTTTAAATGTCTATAATTTGTTTTTCTTGGGTTCATCTACCACCGACCCCAATTAATTTGGGTTAAAGGTGCTGTTGATGTTGATGTTGATGTTGTAGGATATGATGTATACCTTGTAGGAGGTTGTGTGCTGGATCTTATTCTAAAGCAAACACCAAAGGACTTTGATGTTATAACTTCAGCTTAGCTTAAAGAGGTTACTTACTTCTATTTTATTGTGTTTTTAAAATTTTATGAATTATATTTATGAAACTATTATGTTCATTAAATAACACTTAAAAGGGCAACAAAATATGTTTACGTTGGCATTTGGCTTTACATAAATATTTAATTTATGCAATCTCACTTGAAAACTTAAACTTCTATTTTGGGCTCAATGTCTTCGGATCTTAAAATTACATGATGAATATTAATTCAATTTGCAGGTGACGAGAACATTTTCATGGTGTTAGATAGTTGGTAAACCTTTTCCTGTATGCCATGTTCACATGGATGATACCATTGTTGAGGTTGGATATTCCTATTAACTTTAAAGAATTTTAGCTTTGGTCTGAATTTTCTCTGCAAAAATGCTTTCTTGAATTTGCCTGTATTAAGTGCTGAATTTCTTTAATTGCTTTTTATTTTTTTATTTATTTTTATTGATAATCTTATCTCCATTCTCATTAGGTTTCAAGTTTTGATACTACTAAATGCAAGGCAGGTATGGAATTCTCATCATATTGAAGCACCTAATGGCTGTGACAAGAAGGATCACCTTCGTTGGATGAATTGTTTAAATGGAGACTTTACAGTTAATGGGTTGTGCACCAGTCCCTGCAACTTAAAATATTGAAAAACTCTTTTTCTCTCTTGCTCTCTTTGAAGGAAGAGGAGAGGGGGGGGGGGGGGGGGGGGGGGGGGGGGTCTGCAATTGGCTTCTCTATAACCGCTCTGCTTTTTTAAAATTCACATATACTTCATTTTGTACTGATCTTATGCTGTTAACGAACTTCACGCTCTTGCAGGTTGATGCTTGATCCATATACAAGAATTGTCTATGATTATTTTGGAGGAATAGAAGATATTAGAAAAGCTAAAGTGTGCATGTATCTCATCATCTGTGGTTTCTTATATTACTTTTGCTAAGCAGCAATTTGAGACTTTGTAACAATTTTCTGTGTGAATAGGTGCGAACAGTAATCCCCGCTGAAACTTCATTTCAGGAAGATTGTGGTGAGTTTCCATGATCAATTACTTCATACTGCTTTTCTGTATATTGTGCATTTTAAAGTCTGACAGCATTTTCTTTTTCTGCAGCTCGTATTCTTTGTGCAATTAGAATTGCTCGCATTTTAAAGTCTGACAGCATTTTCTTTTAGTTAGGATTATGATATGATATATTAATATAAATAAGGGCTAGTGACTTATGTTCTATACCACATTATAACATATAACATATCATAATACATAGGAATATTATTCAAAGTCTCTATTCTCTCAATTTTCCCCTTCAACGCCTAAAATCCTATAATTTAAATGTTATTAGAGCGAAACCATTCTCTGTGACCTATCACAATCAGTACTCTGTTTCTGAGCTCCTTAAAAAATCTGGAACTTTATTTTGTTACCATGTTTTTTCCCTTATGGCAATCTATGCAAAAAGGCAGTATGAAATGGAGCAAGGCTATGGAAAGATAGACTGAAGCTTAGCCAATTTGTGGAAAGATAGGATAAAGTGGAGTCATTAGGCTAAAATGGAGCTAAAGATAGGCTCAAACAGACCTATTTGTGGAAAGACATGTTGAAATGATACCAAGGCCTCTCAACCGAACAAGAGCTCGAGGCTTGAACTCAATATGACAAAACTCCCAAAGGAGAGTTTGGGAGCAAAGGAAGAATAGAAAAACAAGAAAATGAAATAAAGGATTAGTGGTATGAAGCCCACAAGACAAAAGGAAGAAATTATCCACGAATGCCATGTTGAAATTATAATAATTTAAGCAAAGAAGGAATAAAAGACATAATTATTTTGAATAATATTCTCTTGTGTACAAAGAAAAGATAGAATGCAAAATGACTATATATGAGAAAAGATTGGTGTAACACTCATTGAGGAAAAGATGAGAAAAAAATGGTTAAGGTGGTTTGGACATATACAAAGAAGGCCACAAGAGGTGCTAGTTAGAAGAGTAGATTGCATGATTTTTATTCGGTGAAAAGGAGAAGAGGGAGATCAAAAAGGATGTTGGAGGAAATCATTAAGGGAGATCTCAAGCTAAACAATATTTTTGAAACTTTGGTTTTTAACTGTGCCAAATGGTGTTGTGTGATCCATGTAGCTGACCTCATCAAGTGGGATAAGGCTTAATTGTTGTTGTTATTATTCTCTTGTGTACAATGACATCATATAAAAGATAAAACACTAACTGTTATGAATACTAGTACTAGACTCTTAATTCTTAGTTTCTTAAAGAAATAAAAAAAATCAATAAAACATGATAAAATAGCAAAACCACCTCCACAAGATCATCCAAGATACTGTAAGATATTCTAAAATACAATACTAATATTGTGAGATATTTCATGGATATTCTAATTTCTAACTATATGTATACCAATTTCCTCGCTAATTTGTTTTCCTTCTTTAATTGTTTCTGGGTAGGCTCTTGATGGAAATGAATTATATTGTAGCATATGGTTCCGGGGAAGCTTCTTTGAGGCTATTATGGAAATCCGATCTTCTAGATATACTTCTCCCCTTTCAGGTAGATGTTGATTTTTTGCATTTAACTTCTGAATCCCAATCATGGAATGCAAGTAGGTACATGACTTTTAATGAAAATTTATGTCTAAAATACTCTTATCTTCTTCCTCAATATCATATCTTGGGTTTTACAAACCCTCTTCTTCGTCAACAACCTCTCTTCACTTACGATCACCACGTCCTTCTCTCTTTCCCACTGTAGCATCATCTCTTCCTCCTTATTGTCGTCCTCGCCCACCAACACGGCGTCCAGGTGCACCCACTCCCGTCGGAGCAACCACCACCACCATAGTTACCGCCACCACCGCCATATTCACCTTCACCACCTCCTCACCTCTCGTTGTAGCTTTGACCACCATTACTGATGCATCTGGTTTCCTAGACCTTAGCGTCGTCGGGACTAGTAATGTATAATAATGGAGGGGTATCCGGTATAATTTGAGAAAAATACAGGGGATGCGGGTGTAATTTACTCTAACGGGAAATTTTGTTTGCTCAGATATTTCAATTAACGTTAGTTAACGATGTTAATAAAAAGAGGTAAAAATAATGTATAAAAAGGGAGGGGTATCGGGTGCAATTTGAGAAAAATAAAGGGGTGTGAGTGTAATTTACTCCATTATTTAACAACTAGTGAGACTATAAAAAGAGAAAAATAAATAATATGATAAAAAGAAAGAATATATAAAAGAGTAAATTACACTTGCATCCCTTGTGTTTTTCTCAAATTGTGTTTGATATCCCTTCCTTTTTATACATTACTTTTACCTCCTTCTGTTAATGTCGTAACGTCAATTGAAATATTTAAGTAAACAAAATTGTTCGTTAGAGTAAATTATACACATCTCCTATGCTTTTTTCAAATTGCACCCGATACGCCTCCCTTGTTATACATTACTTTTACCCGATGACGCTAGTATTTAAGGAACTAGACGCAACGATGATGGTGGTCGAAGCTACGACAGGGGACAAGGAGGCGATGAAGGTGGAATGACCGTGGTAGTGACGACTATAGTGGTGGTGGTGGCAGTGGCTACGGTGGAGGCGTTGGTGGCGGTGGTGGTGGTTGCTCTGGCGGGAGTGAGTGCGTCTAGACGTCGTGTTGATGGGCAAGAACGACGATGAGAAGGAAGAGATGATAGTGCCGTGGGAGAGGGAGGAGAAGGAGAAAAAAGTGGTGGTGGTTTAGCAAAGAAGGGTTGTTGAAGAAGATGAGGATATGTAAAACCCAAGATATGATTTTGAGCAAGAAGGTGAGGGTATTTTAGACATAAATTTTTATTAAAAGTCATGTAAATAACATATGCCTACTTTTGTTAAATTATTAAAAGTTGTTTAAGAGGGAAAGAATTTGTATGTAATGTGAACTAAATAATTAAGAAATTTTTTATAGGGTGCAAACAAAAAGAGGTATTGGATGTAATTTAAAAAAAAAAAGAAGTGTGAGTATATAAAAACAAGAGTTTAATAATTATGCAGTGATAATGTAAAATAGTTTTATAATGTTATCCAATCACAAATTACTGTTTGAATTATTTTAGAAATTAATAAATTTATCTTATATAATGGATTATGATTGGATGACTATAAATAATTTTTACTGTGAATGTATAAATTTTTTTCTCTAAAAACAAATGAAAGATGTTGGCACGATTTAAAATAATAAAGTGTTTATGTAATACACTACTATTGTAAAAGTTATACAAGGGTATCATATAAATAATATAATTTTTTTAATTGTGTGTACCTATCCCAATGCTTTGCTGGCCCGGGGTGCCCCATATATATCAAAGCCAATTCCTACAAGGCACAAGTTGCATCCAACGTGGACCCTACAGGTAACTGCCGTGAGCTTTAGATAGGCCGTGCCTCTGACATACAATGCTCAATAGTAAATAATATTGTTTGTTACTTCGCATTCGTGGTCGTGGGGCTGCTTTGCTCTCTGATCACAAAGCACAACCCAGCTTACCAATTACCACTTGTAATATCAATTTCTTTGGTTCAAATATCGAAAACCGCTTCATGAACGTATATAAATTCAAACTTTGTTTTTTTTTTTTTTTGTCTTTACTATTTGCTTGAGCTTCAATGCTTTTTTTAATTAAGTCATTATCACTTCCTTAGGTTCATATACGTTTACAGAGTAAAGAGTAGAAAAGAGGAGAAATGATCGATAAAATGATATAAGACTTACACTTTTATATTTTGTTTTAATTCAAAAAAATTATCTCAGTTCATTTTTTTATATCTATTTTCACTCTTCCGAACAACCCTTAAGCTGCCCAGCAGTACCAGCCAGGTTCAATAACCCCGGCCCGTCTCTAATTAAATAGGAGCTAGCATGCTAATATTGCTCTTCTTATGTTTCATTTATTTATCTCTTTCGACGCTGTAAGTTTCATGACTGGAGTGTGCTGTTAAGCAATAGTTTTAGTGAATGCATGAAAATGACTCATAATTTCATAAATAAGTACATTTGTCAAATTCTTAATATATATCCCGTTGATGTGTCTTGGTAAAGACAGGAACCCGACAAGTGAAGAATATTCCAGATAATCAGATAACTACAATACACCTGCATACGACTCTGCGAGTGATTTTTGAATCTGTTTTTGGATAGGGAAAATAGCATAAGATATTGCCCCAACTATAAGGGCCAATGGCTAAGACATAATGATTAGAAACAACCAAGTTTTTCAGGGAAATTAAATTAGATGGGAAAACTATAAAATATGGTAGAGTAAATTCATTAAATTGTACATAACATTATAAAAGGTTTAAGTAATGTCACTTATAGATAAACACTGTCAATATCTTCAAACCACTTTGAAATTCTTGGCCTAATTTTGACGTTCTATATATAAGTAATACAATTGCTCTTTGCTCAGTTCATTCTGCTGACCCATTACCTTTGGAAAAAACTTGTGTAACTTGCCAATAGTCAATAATATTATAAAAGGTTTAAGTAATGCTCAATAGTCAATAATACTAATAAATGTAGTATTATTTAAGAAGCAGATTAGTTTCTTTTCCTTATTCTTTGTGTAACTTGCCATTCCTATATGTGTAAGTGGCATGTTCTTTTTACTCTGATCTGTCCTTCTTTTTTCCTTTTTTTTTCAGAAGATATGTATCCATTTATTACTTTTGTAGGGCAAGACCAAGAGTAAAGTTTGTTCAAACAGTTGTTTAATTTTATTGGTCAAGTTTACTATTGAGTGGTGCCACTGGGCATAGGGTGCCTGATTTTTCATATTAAATATTACATTGTATACAGGTAGCTAGCTATGTTTTCATCGCTTTGAAGAAATCATTTGGTACTTTGGGAGTTTATATCCACTCCTTGTGGTTTTAATCATGGTGCTTGGCTTCTACTTTATGGACTGGTGGGTATTAAAAAGTTAAAGTTATGCCTTGATTAATACGTATAGCTAACTGATCAAATGACACAAGCTTGACTCAGATGGTGGGATACTGGTATGGTATCGTAAAAGATCATGAATATGAACTAGAGTATAGCTGGAGAGCGGCCAGATTGAAGTTTTGTAGTGATTTTCAGTTTTCATTTTTTTATCAGTAAATATTAATTATTAGTTGTTAGTTTTTGTTAAGGATCGATTGTAATATTTCACTTTTTTTAACTATCCAACCAAGTTATATATCTCATGTTTGCATGTCATGATACTTATTAGGATTTTCTTTCTTTTTCTCTTTATATGGCATAAGGATAGAAAAATGAAAGGTCTCATACTTAATTTTTTTAGGGAAGATCTTGAATTTGAATATTTAGGAGGAAAAAATGTAATTGGGAGAGAAGATCTCACAAATTTTCCGATAGAGATTAATTATCAATAAAAATTGATGGATACTCCATCAATATTATGATATAAAAAAATAAACAGAATCATAAATAAAAGAATGAATATAATAGACTCTTTATCATATTTATTTTCTTTATTATATATTTTATTATTGATTAAAATTTATTAAAAATTATAAATATGAATCGTAAGATTATCATAGAGGAATAAGTCTTATAAAATTGTGATTTTTAATAAAATTCAATTAATAATAGTGTGTTTGAATATATTAAAGAATGTAGCAAAATAATAAATATTCTTTTTAATCTGATAGCAAAAGTTTTTGATAATTATAAAAAAATGAAAAAATATATTTTTATTTTCTATATTTTCATGAAATCTTATTTTTAGTCCCTGTAATTTCATATCATCTCATTTATCATAATACTTTCTAAAAAACTTATTTTTAATTCCTCTTCATGAATGATGTTGACGCCACCTTCTTACATAATAAATAATAAATCTACAACATTTGTTGAAGAATAGCAATGAAATTGAAGTCTTAAAAGTTATGGTTCGATGTATTTGGAGAGACATATTAATACCTTCTTTTAAAAAAAATCATTTTCCACATCATTTTAATCAATTTGGAAAAAAGTACTATATTTATCACATCAAACAAAAGTTAATGTCGTTTATGAAAATTTTGTAAAAAGTAACATAAAAC
>PYAF01005010.1:370010-393399 GCA_007407185.1 Glycine tomentella
AGTTGTAAGACTACTTCAGTGACTTGTTTGGTCGTGTTACCTCTCCACAATTCAAAAATTACCCCAAAAGATGGGAAGTTGTCATAAGTGGATAGTTTCAAAATACTTATGTGTGTGAAGTCATCACTAAAGTTCAAGGCTCTATTCCTACAAAATCATCATGATACTATCTTCCTGTGCCATATATATATATATATATATATATATATATATATATATATATATTACGAGCTTTATAGCTTATAATTTATAAGGAGTTGAATACATGTCTCTAGTCATGATTTGGCCAATTTTTACATCTCCAACAGTCCACATGCATTTAATCAGTTCTTTTTTATGCATGAATGAGTTTAATCCTTATTTTATTTATTGAGGTCATGTATTTATCTTTATCTTTGTGTATGTATGCAGACTGAATGAAGTGATAGCCTAGATAATTCTAGTTTGTTGGCCGTTAGGAATATTGATGACCCACTCTTTGAATTATAATCATTAGTGATGGTTTCAGGTTTACATCAGATATATCCATCAGACCACTTAACTCAAAAGACACAGGAGATCAGCGTGAAGCTTCTGCACTCCGTGATGAAGTATAGTATATAAATTCCCCAATTTCAATCTCCAAAAACTAAATCTGATGATCCTTGTATTGGCTCTGCTAATTTTTAAGCTTTAAGTAGGTTTTTAAACTAATTTATAAATAATGGATGAGTTTTGAAGCCGATTCATACTGATATTGCAGCTCGATATGCTACAAGAAGAGAATGAGGTTTTATTAGAAAAGGTATGTTCATTCACACCCAAACAAAGTCTGCTTTTTGCTTGTGTTATGTGATGTTGAACACAATGCCTGATTATATTCCAGCTAAGACAAGCAGAGGAAAAACGCCAAGAAGTGGAGGCCAGAACTAGGGAACTTGAGAAACAGGTAATTTTTTTCCTAGAATAGATATTAAATAAACTATGAACCAGCGTAGTTGCCATATTGTTGAGTATTTAGGATCATAGTATGCTTTCATTTACAACAGTCTGCAACTATGACCAAGTTTAGATAAATCTTAGAATATGGTTTGGGTCTAACTCAACCCCAAAAACTATCTCATAGGGTGAGGATTGCCCCCCACTTATATACTCTATTTTGATACTATCTCTAGCTGATGTAGAACTTAGGTTTTTCCCAATACACTCCCTCACGCCCAACACTTTTGGGCTTGGTGTGTGGATAATATGGTGGGTGACTTTTTTAATGGATCTAGGATAATCTATGGTACCATCTTAGAGTGTGGGTTTTGGCCTAACTCAACCCCAAAAGTTAGCTCATATGGTGAGGATTGCCCCCACTTATATATTTTTTCTTGACACTATCTCTAGCCGATGTGGGATTTGGGTTTTCCCCAATAATAAACTTCTCAATAGACATTTATAGGAGAAGAAAATAAGGAAGTAAAATGAATCAAACTTCTAGTTCTTTCTCAAGTTCAACTTATGCTCCTTGACTCTTCTGGAAACTCTCTCAACTACTCCAAAAATTGAGTGCATAATCTAATTTTAACTTATGGAAGAAGTGAAGTGTGTGTTAGGATCCAATTGCAAGGCATAGGGACTTGAGTCCCACACTAGAAGTATGAGATTTTAGTGTTGGGTTTATCTTAGAATTTGGGGTTTAGGATCTTATTCAACTCACAAAATCGGCTTGTAAGGTGAGGACTACCCATGCTTTACAAGCTCTGTTTAAGTCATATTTCTAGTTGATGTGGGACGAAACCACCACCCTTGAGGCTGCAATTTAGGCAGCTCCCAAAGAGGCTACAACTAAGGTGGGCTAGGAGTGACTGCAATTAAGGTGGTTTTCCAACAATTTATATCACCATGGACTTTCCAACTACAATGACTAGCTTTTATGGTGTGGCTTTCTGATGGTTCTTCATGTCTCAATTGCAAATAAGCAGTGTGGTTGGCAACACTGATATTGCAGTGTTTGCTCATGACTATCCAAAGTGCTAATGCACAACCAGCCTGCATGGGTGTTAGGGCTGCGAAGTGTGGTAGGATGTTAGGATCAAATTGCAAGATATGGGACTTGAGTTTGACAATAGAAGCATGGAATTCTAGTGTGGGTTTTATAAGGCTTTGGGATCTCTGACTACAACAGCCAGCTTTTATTGCGTGATTCTCCCAAGGTTCTTATTAATAAGATTCATTTTACCTCCCTATCCCCCCCCCTCCTCTCTATTTGTGCTTGTAAAGAAATTTATCCAAATGGAGCCTATATGCACTAAGATCTATTTAACTATGCACAACTATATAGTTGTCATTCAGTGTGCTGAGTTTGCCGATAACTGTATCCTTGTTCATTTTGACTCCGTCAGGTTGCTTCTCTTGGAGAAGGTGTATCCCTCGAAGCTAAACTGCTGAGCAGGTAAACTAGCTTTAAATTCTCTTGTATTCTGGCTGGTACTGAAATTATTTATTTTATTGAAGGTTATGATTTTTGTGTTATATATTTGCAGGAAGGAAGCTGCTCTGCGTCAAAGAGAGGTATACTGAAACAATGGATATTAGATGTGGCAGAAATACGAAATTAATGATGGTTGGAAGTTTGAAGTTCTGTGATCACCCTTGATTGATAATGCACTATTCTACCTCCTTTAAGTATTAATCTCAAAAACGTTTTTGACTTTCTGTACTGGTGAGAAAAATGCATAAGTGCCTCTTTGTGCTAAGGAGCATGAATCAGAGGCAGTTATGCAGCTTGATTGTTTGTAAAACTCTGTTTCTAGTTACAGTTTTTTTCTTAAATTGTGGAATTTGAGCAAGAGGCTTATCAATGTTGGTCCCTTCTTTCAAAGATTGTCCTTAGAATACTCAATATTTTTGTACAGGCTGCTCTCAAGGCTGCTCAACAAACACAGAGTGGGAGAGATGAGGATATTGCAGCCCTTCGAGTGGAAATTCAGGTAGTTTTGAAAAAAGCATGCATTTCCCCCCCTTTTATTGTACCATATATATCTGCTCTGATCAATCATTCTCTGGTGTAAGATTTAGCTATCTTCTTTGTATTTGTCAGAACCTAAAAGATGATGCTACAGCAGCTTTGGAACAACAGCAAGAAGCTGAAGCTGAAGCAAAGGCTCTTCGCACAATGACACAGAGAATGATTTTGACCCAAGAAGAAATGGTTTGTGTTTACTATTGAAATAATATTTAATAAGTCTTCATTTTCCCATTGGTCTTAATTCATCTTCTTATCTGTCTTTTAGGAGGAAGTTGTCCTGAAGAGGTGTTGGCTTGCCCGCTACTGGGGTCTTGCAGTAAAACATGGTAATGAAATTGCTACTGCAGTACTGCTCTCTACTTTCTGTGAAAAGAAGACACTTTTCCAATCTTAACTATTTTTTTTTCCCTTTGATCTGAAAAATCACGACTTACCAAACTTTGAGAAGTATATTATGCAAAAGTCAGTTCATCCATTAACAATAACAAAGTCCTTATAATTCTTGTGACATGTTTCTTCTATGCTTTTTAGGCATATGTGCAGATATAGCGCAATCCAAGCATGAACATTGGTCTTCTCTAGCTCCTCTTCCTTTTGAACTTGTCATCTCTGCTGGACAGAAGGCTAAGGAGGAATCTTGGAACAAAAGTGAGTATGAGTTGGTACTCAGAAAATTCATTTGAATTATATATCTCTGAAATTGTTTACAATGATGTCTAATTAAAGAGCATGGACCAGGTGCTGATGGTCCAGATAGAAGCAAACTTGTTCGTGATTTGAATGATCTTGCTGGGGAAGGAAATATTGAGAGTATGCTCTCAGTTGAGATGGGTTTGAGGGAACTTGCCAACTTAAAGGTTCTCCTGGATTTATTTTTATTTTTAAAAAAAATTAGTGTCTTGCTTGTTTAGTTTCTTATCACACCTTTCTCTTGGGCATTTTAGAGACAAAGAATTATATTTTAAAAACTTTCACTCCTTTTAAAGCAAAGATTACTAAGAACCCAAATTTCTATAATGAGTCCACTTGAAATTTGACTTCCTTCCTATCTTTTGTATCATTCCATTTTATATTCATCCTTTTCCTTGTTGAGTTCTAAAAGATATTTGATGCACCCATATCACATGTTTATGCTATAAAAAGAAACATGGGCTGGATAAGCATGATGGGCTACATGTGTATGAAAGGATGCAATGGAGGAATTAGAGAAAATGAGATTGTGCTTACTGCAGAGGAAATGCCAGAGGTCCAGTATGTTAGAAGGGAGTGGAATGACTGTACAATAACAGTGACAGCTATCACATGTTGGGTCGTGAAGGTTTTTTTTTTTTTTGGGGGGGGGGGGGGGGGGGGGGGGTGTTTTTGCAACTTTTCCATTTTTGTCTGTTGCTGCTAGTGTTCTGTACAGAGGGCTTCCTCTGATTGTAAGGAGCTGGCATTCTCCTCATATACTCTTCTATAGTAAATTTTAGCTCCTATCATTATTTTTATAATTTTTTTATTTTGTAGGTTGAGGATGCTGTTGTTCTTGCATTAGCCCAACACAGACGACCAAATTCAGTTAGGCAGTCCGTTTTAGGTATTTAATTTAACATCTTGTATCTTTTTTAAATGTCAGTTTTCTACTTCTCTTAATCAATATCTTTACTCTCAATTCTTTCATTTGATACGGGATTTCTGTCTACCTGCTGTTAGTATAGTTCTAGTTCAACCATATTAATTGAGTATTGTCTTCCCTTTTTTATTGAGTTTTGGTTAATTCAGGTTATGCTTAGTTTATGGTTTGCTTTGTGCATGTCTAATTTGTAATAAATTAAAAACCCTATTTGAATAGTACTGGTGTATGAAAAGATGAGGGAACATAGATTGAGGTGGTTTGGGCACGTTATGAGACGACCACTGGATGCTCCCATAAGAACAAGAGTTTGTTACTAAGAGCTCGACACAAAGAGAGGTAGAGGTCGACCGAAACTTACCTGGGGAAAGATAGTTAAACAAGACTTAATAGAGTGGGATATAGATTGACGGACGGTGTGTCTTAGGACGGAGTAGAGAAAAACTATAAGCTTGGTGGAGGGTTAAACCCATTAGCCCTTTTTAATTCTTTTCCTCTTCATTTTTCCTCTCCTCCTTTCACCATTCTTTTCTTTTAGCATATTTTTCCTTTCTTTTGTCATATTTCCCCTTTTTCTTCCCCTTCCCCTTTCTTTTTCTTTGTTTTATTTTCGATCTATCATTGGGTTCATCTACCACCGATCTCAATTAACTTGAGTTAAAGGTGATGTTGATGTTGTTGAATAGTTTTGTTCCTGCACACGTTGTTTTAGTAATTTCCTCAAAACTGTTGTTTTGAAACTATTCCAAAATAGGTTGTTTATTAGAAAGATGATTTGAATTATAATGATCACATTTTTATTCATTTATTTTCAGATTCCAAATCACATGGTGATGCCAAATATTCAGAAGCATTTGGTAAGAATTAAGTTGTCAGCTTTTATTTAAGTCTTTAATGGGATGTTTATCTATTTTAAGTTTTGGTATGAAATAGGTTTAGTTTTTGTTTTGTCATACGTGATCTGTATAGGAGGGTGATGACATATAAATATATATTGTAAATTGCTTGGTGATGTAGTCATTTTTACCCTCTTCACTATCTGAGAAATGTAAAAGCACTCTTGCCTTCTACAAGCTAAAAGGCATAAAATATTTGGTACATACCCCTAGACAATAGAGACACGTATTTGACAATACTAGTATACTATATATGAAAATAACAACAATACGACATTTGATTGAACTATTTAAACTCTATTGATTATGGGCTGACCTCCATCTATGCAGATAGGCTTTATGTGGGAGGCCAATGACTTCATGTGTATATGACACTGACATGGCTGCATTTAGCGATGCTTCATTGCTAAATGAAAAGTTGTCTGGCAGATGACTTAATGATTCTTGTTGATTTTTCTGTTTCTTTGTTTTCTCCAGAATTAAGTGAAGAGGAAGCAGAAGATGTTCTTTTCAAAGAGGTCAGTTGCTTTTCATTTGAATATTCTGAAATTTGGCTCTAGTCGTGGTCTTATTTCTACGAAATTGTGATATCTTCCCTTCAGATTAAAGTTATATAATGTTCATTTCTACTATTATTTGTCTCATGCTTGGCAGAGATTTTTGTTCTTTGTTGCACTTTTTTTTCTGAGGAAAATCAGTTGATTGTTTTATTGCACTTTTATTCGTTAACCACAATCTTTTTTAAATTAAATTTTGCAATGGAGGCTCCCACGTAGCTGTGGCTTTTGATGAACAGTTTATGTCAAAGTTTGAATTTAAAGCATAACTATTCTGAAAATAGTATGTATGCATAATTTGATATGATTTACTAATAAACTGTAAACATTAAAGGCATGGTTAACTTATTTCTGGAGAAGAGCTTTATTTCATTGCGTGGAAGAAGATATTGCAGAAGAGCGGCTTCAGTTTTGGATTGCCCGCAGTGGGCAGTCACCAAGTTCACATGATGCTGTTGATGGTAAGCTCTTTTGTTGTTTTTTTACCAAGTTTAAAGTAAACAGTCTTGAAATTACAGAGGGTTTATTATATACGTGTTTTTTGAATTGTGTGCTGATTGGCAAAATGTTGTCAATGGAAGTTTCCTCTATGGATTATTCTGTATAATATAGGTCAATAGAAAAATCTTTGATATTGGTTCTCGAATTAGTATACAAGGGAAATCAAAATGATGACCAGAACCAAGCTGAATTTCAGTCTCATAAATCAGGAATGATCCTAAATTGTCTCACAATTGGTATTTAGTGGAACTGAATCTATTCAATCCATTATTGTGCAATTCAGCATTCAGCAATAGATAATAAACCTTGTTTTTTCCAAGCCTGGTTTATGACAGATCTGGATGGCCCCACCTGCTGAAAACTTTGCAATTTGGTGATTCTATTAAAATTGGGGGCATCCGTGCATGCAAAATTAGCTCCAAAATAACCCCACTTTTAGGTTTTACCTAAACTTGAAGTACCTGGTAAGAATTCAATGATTATCTTTGGGCCTGACTCTGTCTGAACCGAAGAAGTGGTCGTAACAGCTATATAAATATCAAGATCCTTAAATTTGTCTAATCATCTATACCTTTTTCATATTGAGGAAAATGCTAAGCAACACTATTTTTTTTTGTTTAGGAAAGAAAGTCAAAAGAAAAGGAAAGAAAAAGATTTGAAAGATAATTTTTAAGTTGTTTGGTAGGAAGAAAATGAAAGGAGAGATAGGAAAATATTTTCTTTCCTCTTGTTTAGTTGTGTAGAAAGTGAAAGAAAAGAAAAATAAATGTGTAAAATGACATAAATACCCTAAATAAAGAATGAGATGTGATATAATAAAAGTATTTTTGTCTTTGTATAAAAGAGCTCCTCCCTCTCCATTCTGCCCAATATTGGACAGAACACAGTTTACATGGGACCCACATATGCTCTCATTCTTATCTTTCAACTGTTTAAAAAATGACGGATGAAAATATATAGCTCTTTTCCGTCTTTCCTAAATCCTCCCCTCTTCCCATGAAACAAACATCCATAAAGTATAAAGTAGTATCATATGATTACAAATTACGTAGCTGTGATTTTAGATGTATACGGGGAAAATTTAAAGAGAGTAGGGTGTTGTTTTTTAAATGTTTAATTTTTATTGCTTTTGATGTCTTAATGGTTTAATTTTTATTGCTTTTGATGTCTTAATGGTTTAATTTTTATTGCTTTTAATGTACTGGAGTGTTTTGTGTATGAACTACGCTCATTTTGCTTCTTATTTAGTTGAGCGAGGCTTGTTGGAGTTGAGGAAGCTGAGTATAGAACAACAACTTTGGGAAGCATCACGGAAGGGAATTGATCAGCTTCAGGGGTCAGCAGATGCTAATCATAAGCATGCCACTGACTCTGATGCCTCATCCTGATTGTCTGAGCCCTTTAGTTCTTACTTGATTCTTTGTCCTATATGTATATTTTTGTTTTGTTTTCTACACAAGTTTTCCAATCTGTAAACATTTCAAAACACTGTATTCGGGAATACAAAGAAAGCAAGAATCTTTACGTTGCACGAGACATAGTGGGTTGTAATAATTAACAATCTATATAAGACTGAATTTTTCCCTATTCTTTTATATTAAATATTTGTAATTTGGGAATCTGAGCTTGTTTGTTTGGTATCAAATGAAGATGCATGAGAATGGCAGCCACTATTATTTTTTTTTTTCCCTCTTTTCGGTTGGATATATTTTTCCCGTTTAGTTATGTTGATATCAATTGAAACTTGAAAGCTTGAAAAGCTTCCTGCCTCCGAAAAATGGAATATAAAGTTCAAGATTCGATGTTAATTTATTTGATATGTTAGTTCCTTTATCCCTATTTCTACTTCGGGATATAATTAGGCCAAATGGCATATACAACAACTAGCGCGAGAGTTGGAGAATATATAGGGATGTAATCTTTTATTTAATGGCCACCCCTCAAAAATAAATTAAAATAAAAAAATGCCTCTTCTATTCGACAGTACTAATAATCATAGTAATAGTAGGAAGTAACACTAATAATTTATAAAACAACCCATACAAGCCCATGCCTTCAGGCTTCAACGGAAGATTTAAGAGGAGCATGCTTTTGCTTGCAGAAAACATGGATAGTCTAGTCGTCAACATATATTTATGGATTCTGAGAATATAGTTCAGACCCCAGATGGTGCTCTCTACTCACGCGGGCTCCTGTTCTATTCTGCTTTGTGCCAATCGTGGCTGGTGCATGGCAACCCGGATCATAAAAGAAGAAAAGCCTGCGTAATTTAATAGTAAAAGTTGCTGAGCTTTTTCTCCACTTGTGTATTTAATGACTCGTGAAAAGGACCCAAATTTTGAGGTGAAAAAACCAAATAAAAAAATTACTCACCAAAAAGGCATGCCTTTGCTCTACTTGCAAGAATTCAAAAGCAGAATATAGGCTTCACTCGCACTCTTTCACACATTTTCCAACTCTGATGCTCAAAAGTCATTCTAACCACTTCTACATGGTTATAATAATATTCATTCAGTCATACCCTTGTGACAAAAATTTTCCTTAGCATTATGGTCACCTACTCTTTTCGCTTTTTGTTTTGGAGTTGGTTAGGAATAGAATTTGGGTCTGAGAGGCAATATAATATTTTGACCATGAGGAGATGAACGCCAAAATCAGTGACACTAGTGCTAGTAATGATGAAAAACCTGAAATCTTTTGTAAAAGCTGTAAAAGGTAGGGACCATTTTTCTTCTCCTTTACCAGTTCTTTGAGCTACAAATACAACAGAAGCACAGAATCCACCTTATAAAATCTTGATCAAGTTTGTCATTTTATAGTTTGTTCTGTTTTGGCATTCATTATCTTGCATTTTTTTCTGCCTTGTCTTGTGGAAATAAAATAAGAGCCTATCTACTACCCTTGTGGTTAGAGTGGTCCGGTGACTCGGCTTTGTAGTAATTATTATAAGCCTGACTACACCATCCTAGTTACATGGGGTCGATTCAAATCACTCCAAATGTTTGCCTAACCATAAACATCCATAAATTGTGCTGTTACATAGTTAACAAGCAATATATATTTAGAAAAAAATTACACACTAAACAGTATAAAAACTTTATACAATCATTCGATTGTAATTAATTATATATGATAAATTTATTAATTTTTAAAATAATTATTTTAAAAATAATTTAAGTAATAATTTATAACTAAATAATAATATAAAATTATTTTAATTTATTAATACATAAATATTAAACTCATACATCTTACAACACAACTTCTATAGTTGAAAATTGAAATGTTGAATGAAGGATGGCCCCACTTGAAGCTAGCGTGAAAAGGTTTGTGGCCCCAATGGGGAACATGTGGCTCCTTGGAGGCTACCATGTGAGTTTGTAAGCAAAATGAAATATACTATATATTGTGGATGAATGGAGGTGGGGTGTATTTGCTTTTGAATCACCGAGACAAAAGGATTTTAAAAAAATAATCAAAGAGTTACCTTATAATTATAAGAAAAGTCTTTCCATATCTGGCCAAAGGGAACAAGTTCATTCCTACATAAGTACATAAAGATATAAGTCTTTAACCACCACAATGAAAAGATTAGACTTTATGGGACTAAGCTGATTTGATTTACACTTCCACCTTAAAATGTTTGGTTTTTTAGTCTATTCAAAAACATACTTATTATAGGCATGGAAAAACCTCATCCCAGATCTTACTCATTACTTAAATAAAGATTCTTTGCATGAAAGTGATGCAGGAAATAAAATAAAAAAAAGGGAAAGGTATACCCCCTTCATCACTCAAGCTCTTTAGTGAGTATTGTTTATGGTTAATGATGCATTTTGAGTATTCTTCAGATTTTCAAGCTTCTCTGACAAGCCAAAGATATATTTAAAATTAAATGGCCATTAGAGAAATAAGATGGCTCTATTTTTCATTGGAATCTCCATTCTGTAACCACTTATATATCTTGTCGATGTGCAAATCTTGCCGTACTTGCTGATCAAGAAAAACCAATGAATCAAACATTTTTCTTTGAAAAAAGAAAGTAACTGTGCATCATCTGTTTTACACCCTTCATGTTTACAGCATTTAACCAAGATGCTATGAAGTGCTAATGTTTCTCTTGGCCTATGATGAGAATTGAGAAATAAAAAAATTCTTTCATCTGAATTATTTTTTATAAAAAATCCTAAAAATACACATCTTTCTAAGGTGTGAAAAGTATTCCCCTTAAAGCCATTTTCCATGGAAGGGACACATTCCTGTGGATGCAGTCAAAAGGATACAAAATTTCTCTGTTTTTTACCCAAATGCAAAATGGATACAGATGCAAGGTCTTTGTTGTTAATCCATTGAGAGAGAAAAAAACAAAAATGAAAACAGAAACAAAATGTAAATAAGATCATTCAAAGACTGTAATTTTTTAGAAGGAATATTGTTCAAGGCAGAGCCCATATTCCAAAAACTAATTTCCTTTTCATGGCAGAAAAACTTGAGCTGACTCAGCATAAAAACGATTCCCAACCCTTTTTCAGAATTATCTTTTTGCCACTGCGTATAGAAAGACCCGGTACACCGTGGTCATTGCCTCTGTAACATCTCTTTCAACACCATTTTTCAGGCCTGTCATTAAAAAGTTAAATTTGTAATGATAATTAGAATGGAACAGATAAAATTTCCAGCTGCCACCTTAGGGGCCCACCCTTTAAATCAATATTGCTGCTACGAGTGTCAAGATTCAAGAATACATTCTATAATATATATATATATATATATATATATATATACATATATATAACTTTTTTCAACTCTTTTTACTATTTGTTAAAAAAAATTGAAATTCATGAAACCATCTCATTTTGTATGTCTGAAAATTTTCAACTAATAATAAATTATAGAGTTTAATTTCCATATTAATTAAAAATTCTTTTAAGTATAAGTAATTATTATAAACTCAACAAATTTTTATTCATAACATTTATACTATCATCAAGATTTTAAATGTAATTACAATTTGGATTGTGATATTAAGGTTTATAAAATTATGGTGATTACAATTGCAACGCAACTGCATCATAATAATAGTTACAACCACATTACAACTGCAACAATCGCATTTGTATGTAATTTTCTGCTATATCAAGGATTATAAGAAAACTGCAAATGATGCCTCAATTTAAAACCATTGTATATGAATTAAATTAAATTAAATTCTAAAGAACTAACTAAAAAAAGTTTGTTATTTTTTATAAAGAAGTGTCAAAAAGTCTTGCTGGCGTTTCTTTCTCATATTGAGATTCATGTTCTCACTAGGTAAACACTTTAAATACAGCACCCTTTCACTCTCTCTTTGTTAGTCCTCCTCTCCCCATTTTGTGAAACCATGAAGTGGCCAACATGGAAGTCCAAGTCCAACACCACCATGGCACTAGCTGTGGTGTTGCTTCACCTGAGTTTTTCCATGGAAGTATTTTGTCACCCTTCTCATGCAGACACAATTGCTTTGCTTCCCGGCCAACCCCACGTAAGCTTTCAACAGTTCTCAGGATATGTCACAGTTGATGACAAGAAACAAAAGTCTCTCTTTTACTATTTTGCTGAGGCAGAAACTGATCCATCTTCAAAGCCTCTTGTTCTGTGGCTCAATGGAGGTCAGCAATATTCTCTTTGCTTCAAAGTTTGATATATTAAAAAAAAATTAAGACTTTGGATTAAAATAAGAATAGCTAGCATCAGCAAATATTATTAAATTTGTCTAATATTTTCTTTACTGATCAGGACCTGGTTGTTCTTCTCTGGGAGTTGGAGCATTCTCAGAAAATGGACCCTTTAGACCAAATGAAGAATTTCTTATTAAAAATGATTATAGTTGGAATAAAGGTACTATTTTGATTGCCACATTCCTTTGTATCTACCAGAATGGCATGCATTTCATTTTTTCCACTGAGTGTTACTTTTGTGCTGCAGAGGCAAACATGCTGTATTTGGAGACACCAGTTGGAGTGGGGTTCTCTTATGCTAAAGCTAGCTCCTCCTATATGACAGTGAATGACGAGGCAACAGGTATTATTCTTCATTAGTATTAGACTTTAGACCTTTTTTTTTAATCTTTTGGGACAAAAACGTTTCTCTTTAGAAAGCTTCTTTAAATTTTTTTTCTTCTATGGGAAAAGGCACGTATCATTTCATTTGTATGCTGCTTAGGCTTTTAAAAAGTTGAGAAAACAGTGATCAATGGTTAAATTCCATGCTAACTTTAGTGTGGCACTTTACATGATGATTATTCTTTATCTTTTATTCCCTACGCAGGCATTAGAAGAATGGTATACTTGTTTTTTTTGGTATGATTGTTGTACTGTCCTTAAATAATGAGTTGTTTACATGCATATATTTTATCAACTGAAGCAGTGCTTTTGTTTGATTTCTTAAGCCAGGGACAACCTTGTATTCCTGCTACGATGGTTCAACAAGTTCCCTCAGTACAGGGGCAGAGATTTGTTTCTAACTGGGGAAAGCTATGCTGGTAATTAAACATGTCATTCTTGGAAACTTCATTTCAAAAGCAGGTTAGTTAGAGCAATTATTTGTTCTTACACAATGAAAAAGTTGCATGATGTATCAGGTCATTATGTTCCTCAACTTGCAAAGCTCATGGTTGAAATGAACACAAAGAACAAGATATTCAATCTAAAAGGCATTGCCGTGAGTGACATTAACGTTTATGCTTTCTTCATTACATATTACTATTTGGTTTTTGCTGAACACAAAGAAGAATATGTATTGAACTGCAGTTGGGTAATCCAGTTCTAGAATATGCCACTGACTTCAATTCAAGGGCTGAATTCTTCTGGTCTCATGGACTAATATCAGATTCAACCTACAACATGTTCACCAGAGTATGTAACTATTCTAGGTACGTGAGTGAGTACTATAGGGACTCGGTTTCGCCTCTTTGTTCAAAGGTTATGAGCCAAGTGAGCAGAGAAACCAGTAAATTTGTGGACAAATATGATGTCACACTTGATGTTTGCATTTCCTCAGTGCTATCACAATCCAAGGTTATTTGTCCTCAATCCCAAGTGAGTCTTCTCTTTTGGACTTGCCCTTCTCATGCTTCTCCAACTTCCATCACATTACTTTCATAAACTAATTTACTTCAGATCAGTGCTTCTCAAGTTTGGTTTGTTCATTAAAATTCTTGCCTTATATCATGGCATGGCAGGAAGCAAATGAGAGCATAGATGTGTGTGTTGATGACAAGGTTACAAACTACTTAAACCGGAGAGATGTACAAGAGGCACTTCATGCAAAGCTCGTTGGCATTCGCAAGTGGGATGTTTGCAGCAAGTAATTCCTTCATACCAAATGCCTTGTAGTTTGGCTTTTCTAAGTTAGTCTTGAAAAATGAAAATTAAAAGATCAAAAGTCATAATCAGCTTTAGCTTGTCTATGCTGATTGTAGTTTAACTAAACAATGTAATCACTGACCTGCATTTGTTGGTAACAGCATACTGGATTATGATATGCTCAACCTGGAAGTGCCTACACTACCTGTTGTTGGATCACTGATAAAAGCTGGAGTTAAGGTCTTAATTTACAGGTAACTCTAACCAAAAAAACCTTTTCTTGTCCTTTTGATTTATTTGGTCACTTGAACTTCAGGGCTCGTACATATGTTTTTTAGGGCTAATTAACATAACCATGTGCATTGTTCATGCTACAGTGGAGATCAAGATTCTGTAATTCCACTGACTGGAAGCCGTACTTTAGTTCAGAAGTTGGCAAGAAAATTAGGACTGAATTCAACAGTCCCTTACAGAGTATGGTTTGAAGGCCAACAGGTATGTATATTAATTACTGAGGTAGCTTTTGGCACCGTTCTTACTTTTTTTTTTTGGTTTCTTTTCTCCTTAATATCCAAATAGTTTCTATGGAGTTATGCTTTTTTAGCTTATTTTTAATTAAAAAAGGCTACTCCTATTTTTTAAAATGTCTTTAAAGTTATGTTTGACATAAGTTCTTTTAAGAAGAAGAGAAAATCAAGAAGCTGAATCAAATGCCGCTCAATTAACATCTTACAAATTTGAATTAATAAGAAACCATTGTAGAAATATTGGTTTATAAGAGGTCAGAAGCCTTCATTGGACTGATTAATGACTATATTTTTGTCCATTATTAGGTAATGTGTAGATTTTTTTTTTCTCTGAACCATATTATGTCTGCATTCACAACAATAGTAGAAAGCATTTTCTTTGGAAGTAGCACCATCTTTTTAACATAATCCAAATTGTATGTATTATACATCAGAAACTAATCCCAGTTAATGAAACTTAGGTTGGTGGATGGACTCAAGGATATGGCAATATCCTCTCATTTGCTACTGTTAGAGGTGCCTCCCATGAAGCCCCTTTCTCACAACCTGAAAGATCACTTGTGCTATTCAAGTCATTCTTGGAAGGCAGGCCTTTACCTGATGCTTTGTGACACACCCTTTGTGTTTTCATATTTAGTTTAGACTGTGAGTAAGCATTATCCTTAATTAATAACATATCATTAGCAAAGGAATGTATTAACTGTGCAGAATGTCAAAAGAAAAGTTGGAAAAAGAATTTATTTTTTCTTTTGGGTTTTCAACCTTTGTATGTGAGTTTTTGTGTGCTTGGTTGTTCTTGAGCTGTCAAATGTAATGGACCCTTGGGTTTAAGAGATTCTGTAAAATTGTTGTAAGAGAATACTGTTATGTGAATTCGGCCCCTTGCAAACATCAGTATGTCACATTTCTTGTGTCAAGTGGTGTTGATAAATATATAATGCCGCTCAAACAACACTAGAAAGAAATTGTATTATTTACATATCACTTTTTTACAACACTATTTTTTCTTTATCTGTCAAATTCGTCTTATTCAACACGTATTTTCTTTCCTCTTCTTATGCACAAATCTTTTGTACAAATATAATTTCTCTATTTTAAAATCAGTTTTCATTAAAGGAACAGCAATTATATTAACCTTCACTTCACCCACCTCAATTTACTTACGGTAACTAAAGTCATATAGAAACTGCAATTCCATCTTGGAGGTGTATGGATGCAGTATCCATCTGCAGTTTATCTCACTCTGATGAATAAGAATATTATAAAAAAGAAATTTTTAAGTGCTATTCACTGTTAAGCACTGTGCTGGCTATATCAATTGCCAAGGGCCTATGCATTACAGCTTATATAGTGATCTTTATAATGTCCAAGAGCTTAACAGTGGTGGCATTAAGCTAATTAAGAATCAGCAACTGATAGTATAAGTTTAGTGACTTGTCCTTTAATCAAGTAATTCAGGATTCAAATTCTAATCTTGAATATGGAATAGATCATGTTGAAAGAAGAACATTCATTTTGTGCGTGCTCACAGTCCTATGATAAGAAAAAAAGAAAAACTAAAAATAATTCCGACGAAGACTATTTCATATTAATATCATGATCTAAGAAAAAAATTAAAAATAATTCTGACGAAGACTATTCCGTATATATATGCTCTCACACATTGTTCTTTTCTTCATTAGACATTATTGGCTTTCGAAACCATGTTATATATGTAGGAAATTATATGTCAACAATGACGTAAACTAGGGATAATTCCTGGTTCATCAGAAGACAAAAAACATCTCTACGGGAGAGCTTGTACTTAAGTACTAACTTTCTTTTTTTTCAGAAAGGTGGATTCTGATCCCATCTGTCCTCTCTGGCACTGCACATATTCTAAAGAAACAGTATAAAACATGCACAAGTTATAAAAAAAAAAAAAAAAAAAAACGGGGGACAAAGTGATTTGGTAATTTCACTAGTATAGATTAGATTAGCAGCCCTTCATCGTACAGAAGGGGACAAAATGTAAGATGCCACATTTTGATTCATAATAGCACTGAGTTTGCTGGTATTCACCACAATTGTTTGCTTTTGATTCCAGAGTGGAACTTATTCAAGATTTTAATCCGTAAATCATAATATTTCAATATTGTTGGCATTTTTTGCAGAATCAAATTGTACATCTTGATGTGTTGAGAATTAACAATCCAAATTTCCTCTTTATTAACTTAAACCAGATGCAAAAAGGTGCAAGAGTGAAAGAATAATTACAATAAATTTTATTGTAGGCTGTGAACAAAAAAACAAAGAAATAGAAAACCTTCCAACAAGATCAATCTTTTTTCAAACAACCTTATCTTTAGGGATAAAATTTATAGGAAGATAAGGAAACTTAATTTGTAGCTCACCTTCATATCTTTACGTTTACCATTCATGTGTCTGAGTCAAATAAACATCTTTTCGATCCTTATCAGCTGAAAATGAATCCTAAAATTGTTAAAAGATGTGAAAAAAGAAAATAGTTTATAAAAGAAGGCCAAAGGTTACTCCTATATCAACACATGTTCAAGAATCCAATCCTACTCCTTCACATCAAGTCTTGTATCTTTTGTTTAATTTTATATAATTTTGGTTTTTGTGATGTGGTCAATTATTATGATTTTTTTGTTGTTTGTTAAATTTAATATATTAATTTTAAAATTATAATTTAATTTAGTTTTTATATTTAGCCCACTCAAAGAAAATTCTCTAGTTCTACCTCTATCGTCCATAAAGTATTATCATTTCATTTTAGAGTTTATGTATATTTTTGTTCTTTATTGTTATACTAATTTTAGTTTTAACTACTTTATAATTTGAGTTTTGATTTTGGTTTTTTCATTTAAGCTTATGATATATTTTAATGATATCACATTTTAATTTGGATAAAATAAAACATAAAAAGAAATAGTAATTTTTATCAATTTATAAATAGACTGTAAAAAAATCAATTTATAAATATAACATTAAATAATTTAAAAAATTGTTGCACAACTCTATAAAAAGGATTTTTTGGACCCTTCGTTTTTAGTATAATTTTTTTGTTGAACTCTATAAAATGAAATGTGTTTATTTTCTTTACTCCTCCACCAGTTTTTTTTGTATCGTAATTTTAGATGATTAGTTCTTTGTCCTGACGATATTTTTCCAAAAGAAACATTATTTTGAATGGTAACAAGAAGAATGCATTTAATTATGAAATTGTTCTCTTGCAATTTTATCTAATCATTGATCTTCATATTTATAAGCTTAGGGTATTTAACTATTTTTTTTTCCACATTCATAGTTTAATGTGTTTGGGATATAAGGTTAATTAGAGCCATCCATAATAATAAGTTAAGACCTAGATCTCAAACGGATAAAAAATTCACAAGATTTTCCATAAAGGTCATTCATGAATTTTTTTTTTTATATTAAAAAAGGTTGTTTATGAGTCAAGGCCTTCGCCTTAGGCCAAGTTGACCTTTTATTTTTTAATTATATATTTTTAGAAAAATAGTTTAAATTTAAATTTTTAAGTAGTTCATTCTATTGTATTATTTTATTGTTAATTTATATATATATATATATATATATATATATATATTGTTGTAAATTATTCGAGAAGTTTTATTACTCATTTAAAAAGTTGTAGGAAAATTAATTTACATTTACTTTGAATTCAAACAAAAAATTAATATTGAAATAATTATAGAAATTAAATTTCATAAAAATAATATGATCCACAAAAAATCATTTTGATGAATAGAAAATTTGCCTAGAGCCTCAACATTTCTACACACGACCATGTATAGCAATGACCTTTATGGTTCTATGTTAAAATAAAATATGAGTTGAGACTTAATGTGTCAAAAAAAAAAAACTATGAGTTGAGAAGAACTTGTTATTCTTATATCCTATGGTAATGCAATCTCTTACGTTTCAATTAAGCTTATTATATATATATTTGTAACTTATTGATTATAGTTCATGCGCTTATGGGTTTCATTCGCACTACAACAGCTCGTATTGCATGTCTTTAACTCAACCACATGAACTAGGGTCATATCATAGATCACATTGGATGGGCTATTGTATTGTAATTTTAATTTATTTTTCTTGGCCCAAAACAAAATATGAGGAAGGATTGTCTTTTCTCACATGGGAAAAATATACAAAATTATTATTAATTCACGTGCTATACATTAGTATTGCTTTGAATTATGACAAGCCCTTGTGATTTATTATGTAGCTACATTAACATCCTCCTCACAAAAAAAAAAAAAAAGAGAGAGAGAGAGAGAGAGAGAGAGAGGTGAGAGAGCTAGGTGGGGAGGAAGTGCTAGTGAGAGAACTAGGTGGGAACGAAGAAATGACAGGAGAGAAGACATTTTTACTTTCTTCTTCTTTAGGTTTCCGATGTAGTATAAAGGAAATGAACTTTTATGGAAGATTTTCTAGAAATGGGGGAGAATATGGGAAGTATTCATTGACAATAGGAAAAACAAATGGGGATATTGATATGATTTTGTGAGATTCCTGAGGGTCAAAAACGTTAAGGAGCTGGAGATGAAACTAGATAGCATTATCATTGGTAATATTAAGTTACATGTTAATTAATATACCTAAGTATGCATAGATGAAAGTAGAAAAAAATGGGTAAGCCCATAAAAAAACAAACAGTACCATACAGTATTTCGAGAAGTTTGACTTTGTAATGTCAATAGATTAGTATATAAAATATAATGTTCGTTTTAATTTATTTATAAACTCTTGATTAATTAATCTCTTAAGGTTAGCTAGTAGTGAAATTTTTGGATAATATGTACAAGATTCTATTATCAAACCTTATTGCCATCATTAAAAAAATTCTTCTTAATTAGTATCACAGTCACAAAAAATTAGTCCATGTGAGCCATGATGTAACATCCTTAATTTAGTCCAGAAAATATGCATTATATTGTAAGCTTTGCCATATAATATAGTAATAATACTGATCCCTTAAGATATTGACTTGTTCACTTTAAGTAATAAGGTAACAGAATATTCAGAAGAAGAAAAAAAGATAACGCATCACCGTCCCACGCTAAAGTTAAGGAACAAAAATGGTACTATAGTGAGTCATGATTTGCTGAAACTTTAAGCCAGCCTCCTTTCATTTCCATGGCCATCAGCCACTCCCAAACCAACTTTTTTATTCACTTAATTACCTGACCCACCACCACCACCCAGCATCCACGGCTTCAACTTTTCTAATTTAATTCCATTTATTTTTATATCCACATCCGTAATATCATGAACTTATTTATTATCTTATACACTATTATCACCAAATATATTATATCTTGTTATGGATATACCTGAAAACAGATTTAAAACACATAAAGATAAAAGGTAGGAGATAAACACAAACAATTAAGTTGTGACTATATTCATGGGAAAAGAAGCAAAACTTATCTATTATGGAGCAAAAATTACAAAGATATCGGTGTATAATAGAATTTTATTTGATTCTTTTACTGTTTAGTTAACAGCATTCAAGATCATCAAGCCTAACTTTATCTCTTTCATACACTCCAATCTTCTTCTTATGTGATTATTGTCCTTCACACTACAGCGGTGTCTCAATGCTACCTCTCTATATATAGCTATAAAGGGGCACTAACTATCAAAAATAAAAACTAAAGACAGGGAGCTGAAAAATAATTAGTTGTGCGTCGGTACCTCACATTGTTTAATTAGGGTGGCACCCTGGTTTTCTGAGTGCTACCCGTAACAGTACAACTAACTATGTTTATAACTGATCTTGACAGTTAGTAAGTTAATATATTGACGCATCTTCACATATATATTGGTGAAAACATATTTGTATGTCTATATTTTTATTAGGTTATCATATTTTTTATTATATTGAAGTGTATTTAATTTTATTTTAATATATTTTCTAAATACATATTGATTTATATGAATTGTTTTACTTCCAAATTTTAGTAGTATAAAAGAATACTTAAGTTTAATAATTAATGAAATAGAGAGTTACCTTAATTTTATCTAGTTTCTATTTTAAAAGGTTTATATTAGAAATTAACGAAAAGGTTTATAATTAATATACAATTTGTATAGATGAAGAAAAAGGAACAGATGAAAGAAGAAGATGGTACTAAAAGAAAAATACAAAACGAAATAATCTAGATCTTAAATTTTTACAATTAAAAATGAATCTGAATTTGTAATGAGTCATGCATTAAAATAAGACATACTAAAATGCATTGTAATGGGTCATCCTTTGTATTTTTCTACATGCACCACCTTATATATATTAAGGTTCCAGTGAGTTGAACTTCAACCTTGTATTGTATTATGTAGCTTCATCTTACCACAATGAGATATTGTACTATGGCACTACATGTGTTCCCTTTATATATATTGAAATATTTACTTATTAAAAAAATTAACTAATAAATAGAGAAAAGTTCTATAAAATAACATGAAAGAAGAAGAACATAAGGTAAAAAAAAAAAAAACTATAAAATGCAAAAAATAATTCTCCTCACTTGCCTCACAACTTCTTTGTTCTTTCTTCATAATTGTCTTTTCAAAGTTTTTAGAATTTTCTTTCCAATCTCTTCATAGTTAATGACCTACGCAACTTATTTGTTCTCTCTTCAAAATTTCCTTTTCGAAGTCTTCAGAATTTTCTTTCCAATCTCTCCAGAATTAATCACCTACTCAATAGTACTGCTTATCTATCATATATGTTCAAATCAATCATAATCATAAGACATGTAAAAACGAAGAACAAAACATATAAGAGTGAGTACTCAATGTTAGAGATAAGAATGATTACTCAATATCTAATATAAGGGTGATTACTCAAATTTGTTCATTGACTAAGGAATTCTCTTTCCTAAATCAAATACATATATACATATACCAAAAAATATGTAAAATAAGATGTTAATAAAGAAAATTGACCAACAAGATAGAGGGAATTATTGTTTTTTCCTAATGCAAGTAGGGACTAAAGCAAATAATTGATTTTGAAATTGATACCTTGACTGATTTGGAGTTCACACAAATGTCCTGAAATGAAAATACTTTTTTTCCTGAATTGAAGCAACTAATCAGGAATGGGAGAGAGAAAAATAAATGGTTCAAAAAATCTCAAAGCAATTGATCAATGAGTATACTTTTCAAAAAATAAATAGGAAGCATTCACACAACATTATTAAATTGATACCTTCAACAATTGAGAATCACATATAACTATTGTAAGTACCCTTATCCTTCAACAAATTGAAACTACTTTTTTTTTTAATGAGTTAAATTTTGACTAAAAGTGGTGTGGGATGCAAAGTAATAAAGACATATAAAATGAAGTGTGTATTGTGTATTGAGAGATAAGAGATAATTGAGAAAGAAAACACTCTCATAATGAGAGGGTCATTTGTGTGATTATGAATCAGAATGAAGAATGATGAGTGAGGAGGTTACGGAATCAAATAATTAGTGGCAAATCGTAGACAGTTGCACTACCAATTGAATACAAGGGCAAAGGATTGACAAAAAAAATATAAAAACAAAAGAAATTAATTAATATTAATATGATTAACCAGAATAAAGAATAACAATGTCACATTTTAAAGTTTTTTTAAAATTAAATTAAATTAAGACTGGATGATATTGTATTTAAAAAAAAACAAATAAAATAAATTGAAAAAATGTAAAACCAACATAATTTGAAACTATTCTTTTTAAATAGATTCTTTAATTTTAAAACAGTTTTATTAAAAAAGTGAATATTATGATTTTAAAAATTCCATATTAAACAATTTTTATGTGCAACATAATTTGAAACCAAATTAATAAAAGTGATTTTTTTTTATTATCAAGTAAGCTTTGAAATATCCATGCATACATTGAGAACAAAATGGTGAATATGAGCAGTTTATTCAGCATTATTTTTTAGTTTCAAATCAAATCTCAAATAAACATGCAAGAAAAATGTGAAATACAGGAAAAAAAAAAAAGTTAACTAACTTAAAGTGTTTATTGTCAAGAAAAAAATTTCCACGTGTGAGAAGTGAGAATAGAAATGGATGCAGAGAGGAAAAGGATGAAAAATTATTCCAATATTTTGTTTAAATTTAAAACAAAAAGAGAGAAAATTATAATTTTTAAAAAAATCTGCACCATGCAACATGTGGATTTATTTTTGAACAATGAGATTGTATGCTGTTAGTAAATTTTGAAGAGTGAAATGATTTTTGTAAAAATAAGATCTGGTTATCAAAAGTTATATCATTTTTATCTATTGTTATAGTTTAAAATAAAAAGATGGAAAGTTATAATTTTGAAAAAAATCTACACCCTTAAAAGTGTGGATTTATTTTTGATCGATGATATTATGTGCAGTTAGTAAGTTTTGAAGGATAACATATTTTTTATAAAAATGGAGATCAAATGATGATTATCAAAAGTTATATCTCATTTAATTTATCTATTGTTATAGATATATAACTATTTGCGAATAAGAAAAACAAATTAGAATAATGATACTCATTTTAAACTTTCATTCAACAAATTATACAATTTAAGAGAAAAATAAAGAGTGTGTTATAACAAGTATTATTAAAATTGTTGAAAATGTTTCAATACTCAACACATTATTATTGCCAACATTAACCTGTGTAGACAAGAACGGATGTACATATATTTTTTAGTTTTAATTTTGTCAGTATTATAGTTTTTAAAGTAAAAATAAAATCATGTATGTATGTAAAAAGATTCAACGTATAACTATTATTTAAAGTGGAAAAAAAATTCTTTTTATATTCTTTATTGTGGTGATATTACAATTTTTGTCTGTTTAGACAATATTTAAGAACAATTTATTTTCCCTTTTAATAGTTTTTCTTCTTATAATTCATTAATACTTTTTGAAAGACTACA
>PYAF01005010.1:393499-406149 GCA_007407185.1 Glycine tomentella
AAAAAAATGACTTGTAACAAAATAAATTAAATGAATGATTACCATTTAAGACAACTAGCTTGATTAAAAAACTATTTATAAAAAAATCAAACATGAATCGGATTGCGATTAAACTTGAAGGCATTTATTTACTAAAAATTTAAAGTTTAAAGATCATTCATAATAAATTTAAAATTTATTGTGTCTACTTATAAAAGAGATAAACTTTAAGAATTAATTTGGACAAAATTAAAGTTTTAAAGTGTCTATCTGTAAAAGGAATAAGGTTTAGGAGGACTTCATATTCTTTTCCCTGTAAATAAATATATTTTCTATTACATGTTCGTAAATAAATATATTTTTCTATTACATGTTCTTGAAATATTTTTTAAGAAATCCATAATTTATATTAAAAAATAGATTATCATATAGTATTTATTTAGTTGACTTTCTTTTTTTTAGAACATCCTATTATCTTATTCAGCCTATGTACCTGTCTGTAGGCACTCACAGACTGTTTCCCTCCATTCTTGAAAAAAGGCATTCCGAGCAGTTTTTCGCACTGTCACCGAAACCAAAATCTTTTTTTTTTATACAAAACAAGATGGCCAAAGACAAAGAGCAGCAAAAGCAGGATCCCACGGCAATCACCAATTCCTCACAAAACCAAAACCAAACCCAGGTTTAAACCCATTCTTTTCACTCATTTGTTTATAGAAATGAAAAACATCAAAAGAAACTCGTGTTAATCTAGATCGTGTTTCTATAGATTCATCAAGTGTGTGTGTGTGTGTGTGTGTGTGTGTGTGTGTGTGTGTGTGTGTGTGTGTGTGTGTGTGTGTGTGATCTTCAAACTTCACTCCTAGTCCTAACCCATGTTTTGAAATTTACTTGTGGGAGTAGGAATTTCAGGGTAAAGGTGAAGTGGAAAAGGAGGAAGAGGCTGAGGCCCCTTTGACTCTAAGCGTTACATCCAAGGTATTTTTTTTTTTTTAATTGGGTTATCTCTGAAATGAAAAAGATTGAAACTTGTTTGGTGAATGCAGGTTTTGTACATGTTGGGAGACATCACAGCAGGGCCTGCATCTATGTTCGCGCAATGGCTCCAATTAGTTCGTAAACGCACTTCTAACAGTCGAACTTCTGGCTTCCCTCACCGTTCTTCCAGCATGCCTTCTAGGTTTCATACTATTTCTTCTCCATCAATTGCATTTGTACCATTTTTTCATTATTGTCATTGAGCATGAAATATAATAGGCTGATACTAAAGGGGTGTTTGGTTTTGAGAAAATGATTTTTTTTTGTTTATACGACTACAACAACAACAACAACAACAGCATCCCACTAGGTGAGGTCGGCTACATGGATTACACGACGAATTGAGTCTAAGGTCTCCCTTGATGATTCCGTGCAATGTTCCACTTCTCCTTTTTTCCAGACTAAAAATCATGTTATCCACTCTTCTAACTGTTGCCTCTTGTGGCCTTCATAAATAATTACAAAAATGTCACAATGGTATTACTTTTGTTTACTATGTTCAAAATTTTGTAATATGTGATTATTTGTTAAAATAAGAAGTAAAAATAGAAAATATTTTCTCAAATTAACCAGCCTTAAAAAAATTCTCTTTTTGGAAGGGGAGTAGTAAAAGCGGCATGTTGGGGAAATTTTTTTGTTTGATGTGAATATAATATACTTTCTTTCTTAAGTGGTTGCTAAATGCTAAGGATGATTTAATTTTTGTTCAGCCCGGGAGAATCTATTGAGGACGCAAAGAATGATCAGCAAACAGAGTTTAGTTTGTGGGAGAGGCTTGGTAAAGCTGAAATGTTGGACATTGAGTCAAGCTCATTTTCTTGGGACAGACTCTCTTCACTTCACCACACTGAACATACTAGCAGCAATGAACATTCTGAGGATGAAATGAACCGTGTTCTTGAGGTTTGTTGTTTTTTCTGTTCTCTTGTTTATTGACACAAAATGTATAATGTCAAGGGCTTTTGAAGTTGTGTCAACATGCAAATAGCTTCAATGTTCAAGCTCCAGAGAGTTAGATATACAGATTAAAAGCATGTAATTTTTATTTCAGCATGTTGATGATCATTGGTGTTTTTTTTAATCTTCATAAAGAAAAAATATTGTTTATGTCCAATATATATTTTTTGTTAGGTGCTTCCATATAACATCAACACCTGTTTTGAATTTTTTTTTTTTTTGTTACATCGAGCATTTCCTGTGTGATGGGTTGACTTGAAAAAATCAATGTTATGTTGTAATAATTGTGTATTTTTTTTTCTTTTGAGTTTTAAAGTGCATAAATGGTTTATTTTTCTTTACCTGTGGCTCAGTCTCTTCCCATTTGTCTGTACGTAGGTAACAGTTAATTCTGGAGGGGTGGTCTTCTTTGCCTTTTTCAATGGTTTTGGGAGCGACGATGCCTCTCCAAAAGAAGCAGCCGCTGTTATAAAGATATCATCTTCAAGAATGGCAACACAATCCGAACGTCTTGGTTACGAATTTGCCAAATGGTTGGGAGTCCAAACTCCGCAGGTTATTCTCTCTTTTTTTTAATCTAATTGACCTTCTGAATTGTAGGCTTAGGGTATCAAACTATATTTCTGCTAAATTCATCCTTTACTTTTATTGGGAATACAAGGCTAGAGTCATCCACAATACAAGTTTAGAGTGGATCCAAATAAAGGAAGCTACAGAAAAAGCAAGGGATGCTGCAAGTTCTGCAGGCGATGAAGTTGGTGAAATGACATGCACAGAACTTATGGAAGCACTTGAACTTAGCCGATGTCTCATGTTTATGAGGTATGATTCAAATCTAGTGCCAATATGATAAGATCTATACCATTGCCATGGCAGCAGAAGATATCTTGCTTGCTTGTGTTATTTGTTTCATGGAACAATTTATGATTGGGCTTGATGGGATAATTTCAAATTGTGGCATGCAATGTTATCATCTTAATTCTTATATCCAAGATAATGCAACAATCCAAGAAATAACATTTTCATATAAATTTCAATATAACAATGGCAGCTTTTGGTAATCAGCAAGATATAACTATTTCTTTTTGTGTATATAGCAGAAGTTTGAGTAGTATGAAAACTATGATACTTTTGTTATGTCATTTTTAAGTTAAATCAAAACCATTATCTTTGTTTCTCAGGAAAGCAATTAACATGGTAATCATCTTCTTGCAGTTATGTGCACGGTTCACCCTTGCTTGAAAGCACTACAGCATTTGAATCACAGGAACTTGCAGAACGAACATCAGCTGCCCTTGGCAGGATAATGTTGTTGGACCTTGTCATCAGAAATGAAGATAGGCTCCCTTGCCGGCAGCTTAGATGGCGTGGGAACTCTGCAAATTTGTTATTGGCTGAAAAGATAATCTCAAGTACAGATACAGCAGGAGAAACTCTTGATTCTGCAATGAACACATATGGACAGAGACCGAATAGGGCACTTCAAAAAGAAAAAAGGTCAATTTCAATGGATAGTAGATTGAATTCTCATAATTCTGGACTGGTATCACAATGCTCTGGTCTTTCTGACATGAGTTTTAAAAGTCAAACGTCATTAGAATCAATGCTTACCGACTTTATTGTGGCCATTGATTCTGGCGTTCCTCGTCGACCCCCCGTTGGAAAACGAGCAGATGATCAGGTTAGTTATCCTAAGTTGGTCGAGTTACTACTCAATAGCTCAGATTTTTCCTCTAACCTGTTACATGATATAACTGGAGGGAGACTAGGATTTCCTCATCCAGAAGACACAAATACAGTCACTGATGTTCATAATACTACTGATGTAACATCAGTCGTTCATGTGTTCCGTAGTGGTTTTCGTGCTGCTCTCAGGGATCTGCAGGGATTCCATATATTCCTACTCACACTGCATCAAAAACTTGATAATTTGTTAAGATCATTTATGAATGCTATAGGCAAAATATCATCAGGGGAGTCTGAAAAAGAGGATGCAGTGGTTCCTGACTCACCTTCACCCACTGTTGTTGGTAGTTGTCCCTCTCCATCTAGTAAGGAAAGGCTTTCTAATGATATCCATCAAGATTGTAGTGATTCAGAATCTCAGAGAACTGCTCCAAGGGCATCATTATCTTCAGGCAAAAGAGATTGTTGCGACTCTGCTTCTTCCTTGTCAAGAGAAGGTTGGCATGGAAAACACTCTAAAGGAAGCACGGATTCACTTCGTGGTCTCCGCTTGACAACCAAGCTCCGTGACTTACATAAATTTGCCAAGGTTGGTCTCTAGGTAATGTCATAATCATGTTTCATAATTCATGGTTTGGTTCCAATGATGCAGTGAAGTTGTTTTGGTGCATTTCTTTCTTTTTTATGGATAGATCATAAATAATCAGCCATTATCATATTGGTTTTGTGCAAAATAAAGATAATTTTATTGCAAGTCTATTTACACAAAATCAATTAAAGTAAATTACACTAACTACCCCCGAGGTTTCGTGCAATTACACAAACAATCACATTTATTTTTTACTCCTACACTAACCCCATTAATTTTTGAAAAATATATACTGGAGTCCCTTTATATATTACACTAACTCCCCTTAATTGTGTGAAAAATATTATACCAGACTCCCCTAAAGGGAGGTTATTGTAAAGGTTAAAAAAACAGGGGGTGTTTGTGTAAATTCACTAAACTTTCAGTGGTGGTTAGTGTAATTTCACAAACCATGGACAGTATTTAACATTCTGACAAGGATGTACTCTTGTCACTTTTCAGAATGAGAGCATGAATTTTGGTGAATCAGTTTCAGTTATTTTGGAGAAACAGGTTACTTGACCTTGTGCTCTTGTTGCTATCTTCTAATTGACGTAATTACAGTGACATAGATGAGGTCATAAATCACTGATACATTGAAAATGCGGGTTTCCTCCAAATATAATGTTTTCTGGTAGTTCCATTTCCCTTATGTCCTGCATGTGCAAATGTCATACACAATCATGTATCTGAAGTGATTGACAAAAAAGGTTATAGAAGTGTTGTAACTACCCGTCTTTGCCAAGTAAAACTGCATTTTACCACACATTTCCTTTTTATCTCCTGCCTTATACTTTATCACGATTTCCAGGTTGACTCAGAATCCCATAAAGAATTGGAACAGTGGAATGAAATGCTTAAAAATGATGCGGTCAAGTTATGTTTGGAGCACAATTTTAACACAGGATTTTTCGAGGGTAGTGAGAACAACACTGTTGTTGATGCATATGAACTGAAGGTATGTCAATTTAAATTAGTATGCAGAACTAATATGTTGGATTCGTTATGGAGGATTCATGAATAAAGCATCTACTCTATTGACCTTCAGGTCAGACTCGAGCATATCCTTGAGAGGATTGCCTTGATATCTGAGGCTGCAAATACAGAGAAACCATCTGCGGTTACAAATAGTCTGTTCATTGGTGGAGCACTGGCTGCAAGATCTACATACACACTGCAACGCTTGGGAATCACACATATTTTATGTTTGTGTACAAATGAAATTGGCCAATCAGATTCTCAATTTCCTGATCTATTCATGTACAAAAATTTCTCTGTAAGTTGTACTCTCATGTCTAATTTTTACCCCATTATTAGAGGTTAAGTTTGTGTAAGAATCAATTGGCTTCATGCTTAATGTCCGACTCTGCATTTTTATTAATCATACACGCATTTTTGTGCAGGATTAATTCAGTTTTTCTGTTGGATTGGAGCTTTAGACTTTTATTTGTTTCTTACTGTAATTACTTCATGAGTTTTCCAATTAATATTTGATGTTCCATTCATTAAAAAAGTTCAAGTTTAAGATGCATGCTCATGAATATTTTTCATCTCCAACATAACCCTTACATGAGATATCTTTAGGCTTCAAGTGTAGAAAAAGGCTCTAGCTTTTATCTTAGTTTGTGCTAAAACTCAGTGTGTTTGGTCTTTAAGTGGGAATCTTAACGAAATGTGAGATGAACCCTTGGGCCAGGGGTGGTAGTTACATAAACCCTTCCCAAATGCTTGAGCTGTTAGGTGCTACTGCCTGCCCATGGGACCATGGATGGTCTTATCTTTAGTCCAGTATATATAGTTTACAACTTTAATATATAAATGGTTTTTTTTACTGGAAATTTGGTTTTTGATAAAGCCCAATGGTTTCTAATTTTCAATTTTTGGATGCAGTTTATCCCATCTAACACATGGCTTGGTTGTTCTCTTCTCCACAACTGAATCCATTTTTGAAGTTTTTTCCTACATTTAATAACATATTTATACTCTGACCGAATTCAAATGTCACAAGTTGATTCTCAATTTTATATCAATCAGTTCCTAATTTTCGTAATTTATGTGTTGATTTGATATTGTAATATATCTGTTCACAATCAGATTTGAATGAATCTGAATCGTGATCAGATCATATAGGTGATAGGCTATTTATTGCTTCTTGATTTTTTTTTCCCTGATTGTGGCAGATTTGGTTTTCTCTTTGGGACTAACTCTGCCTATAAATAAGTGGCTGTGTTATTAAAAGATAATCAGACAAATAAAATATTTTCCTTCTGTTATGATAATATGATTCCCTCACTCTTTTTTTTAAGTGAAAGATAGCATATCATTACTATTTGGATCCAAAACTAGAGCCATACCATGCTGTACATCAAAAAATTACTGAGATGGAATTTCCTCCACCCAGTATCTTTCACCTGTAGTAAAAGCTAATGTAGAAAGCCTATGTGCAACAAAATTTGCTTTTCTCTTTGTATGAACTAACAAAAAGTTATGTGGATTCACTAACATATCACGACATTCCTGCAAAACAGCAGCATGGTATGTGTAGTTCTGGTACTTTGACTTGTTCCATGCACTTGTGAGGTCTTGGCAATCAGTTTCATAAACAACATTCTGCAACATATCACGAGATTCCCTCACTCTTTCCATAGTTCACTTTTGGAAGATTTTTCATAGCATTTGTTTGAAAGTTTGATCTCTTTTCACTTATAGAGTATTTTCTAGTTTAGCTAGTTCATTTTCTCTTTTAATCATGATATAATTTATTCTTATAATTGTGATTATTTATAAAAAATCTGATAATTAAGTTATCAATTTCATTTTTAAAATAAGTTTATGTTCAAGAATAATTCTTCACATTGGTTCTCGTCAATCTCCCATTTGAACAGGTGTGTGACGATGAAGATTCTAACATCAGCAGCATATTTGAAGAGGCCTGTGATTTTATAGATTATGTTGAACAAGCTGGTCGGAGTGTTTTAGTCCATTGCTTCGAGGGGAAAAGCCGAAGTGCCACTTTGGTCCTTGCTTACCTGATGCTTAGAAAGTAAGTAAAAATATAAATACAATCTCATGTGATTATTGAAACTGAGGTTCCTATGAAGCTGACCCTCCATAACCAATCAACATGACAATTGTAATTAAATAATCAAACCTAATAGCAAATATTATTACGGTTTTCAGTTAGTAAAGGTAAACTATATTTTTTTCCATGATTATAGATTATATACACGGTTAGGTGCTACGAAGTGTTATTATTCAGTATGTGGAACACTTGCAACTCTAAGTTTGTGTTCCTTGATAGTTAAGAGAATCACTGCTATAGTATTGGAACTAAAAGCTATTGTGATGTAGGAAATTCACTTTGTTAGAAGCATGGAATGCTCTAAAACGAGTTCATCGCCGATCTCAGCCCAACGATGGTTTTGCAAAGATCTTACTTGAGCTGGACCTGAAACTGCATGGGAAGGTTTCAATGGAGTGGCAGCAACGGAAACCAATGATGAAAGTTTGCCCCATCTGTGGCAAGAATGCTGGACTAAGCAGTAGCTCGCTTAAACTCCATCTTCAGAAATCACATAAAAGGCTTTCATCAGGAACCGTAGATAGTGCCATGACAATGGAGATCCAGAAGGCATTAACAACTTTGAAGATTAGCCGTGGTGGGAGTGTCAGTCCCAAATCAAGGAAGTCTCCTTCAACGATAGAAACATAGATTTCTCTTTGCAAATATTAAGGAATATTCATTCAATATTTTGTTTTCATGTTAGAAATTGAGTGGGAGTGAAATAGTGGTTTGGAAGTGGCATTGATTGCTTAGTTTAGTTAGTGATTTCATGTAGTTGGATATTAGGATTCGATTTATTGATGTATAAATGGAAAACACTTTATTAAGAAAGGCAAAACTTGCTTTGTTGATCTCTTCCTCTCATTAGTTTTTAATTATTGAATTGAAAGGGGAAAAAATCCATTATAGATATATTACAAATCTTTTTGTACAGGATAGACTGGCTCTCCCCTATTGCACGTTTACTTAGAGTTTTGCCTTTTCTACCAAGGTTTAGGTTAACATGTAGTTATTTTATAAAATAATAAATTAAAATATTTAAAGAAAAAAAAACTGAAACATATAACTCTTGTAATCAAATCCTGCTTGTCATGAAAGGTATCCCATCAAAATCAAAATTGTAAATTTTCTAGTTAGGCGTCGTGTTGCATATTGCCTCGAAGCTTTCTAATCTTTCTTGCACAAATTTGAGATCTAAGTTTATCTTTGTCTAACTGCTTCTCAACCATATAAACACATCGATTGAAATTCTAATTGTTGAAGGGAAAAGCACAATAGGCAAAAGAATCACGTGAAGGGGCTTACGGGTTGCTATTGCTTAGGGACTTACGGTAGTACTATTGCTTACGATGTTTCGATATTAACCAACGAAGATTGTGAGACCTGAAGGGAGACGGTGAACGGATTTTATTGTTAAAATGAAATTGCCTTCTAGATCAGACAAGTCATGTCATTCATGTGTTTAGTACGGATTTTCATTCATACTAAACACCAATTTTCATATACTAATTGAAGGATTTCAGATTGATATTTTTTTTTTTTTTGGGTCCAAGAGGTTAGGACGGAGGAGATAGGGAATAAGGGACTGGGGTAGTTGCTTAAGGATTGCACTGGTTAAAAGCATGTTTGGGGTACCATTGAGGATGCTCTGAAACTCAGTTTGCCCACAACAGCCTCTGTATCTTTTCCGTTTAGACGCATTGAAATTGGTGCAGCGAATGTTTTAACAGGGAAACACATGCACTAAATCTTGCATCTTGATCTTGTCGTTTTATTTGTTATTTGTAAGTTCAAGTCTTGCATGACTCGTCCTTGGAATGTGTACAGTTTTTACATTTATCATATTTCTCACTTATTTCTCTTTTTTTCCCTCATCTATTCACTTCCACATTCCACATCTTCCCTTTCGTTCCTCACAACCAGAATGTTAACTCCACCTACCTATGATCTCAGTCTCAAACTGGATGAAGGAGAATTTGTATTAGACCTTTGACGGCCAACATGAAACTAACCGATATAATACACGAATCACGTTGATTCACTCCGCATCCACACTACATTTTAAACTTGTGTATACATGATTTGGGGACACTGTCGTATTCAAATTGATCTAATATCCTAAACCTGTCATTACATGCATTGCAATCTCAAGCAATGAAGACGCCATATGATCATTTACACTAATGCTGGGATATTAATATTACATCATAGTCAAACCAGTGAAAACATAGAAACACCCCCAGCTTCCGACGGAATAGTTCATTGATGCCAAAGTTATACCGAATACGGCGCTGATTTTCACCTTCCCCACAGATCCTTTTTCAGTTTTTCCCTATCCCTCTGGTAAACCCGTACCCTTTTTCTGAATTTGATTTGCTTTATAGGAAAAAACATGATGAGGCCTACCAGGTATTCAATTAAAAACTTTAGGTACATTGACAAGTAAAGCATACTATGACTATGGTTTAATCAAATTAAGTACATAGTATTAGCAAAATTAACCGCATTATACAGGAAGTGTCTCTGGCAAGGACTCGGGGGCTCCGCTGCTACCATTGAGCACAATCACATTACCGTCAGAATCAACATCCACTATAACAGAGTCGCCCTCCTTGATCTCTCTGGCAAGCATCTTCTCAGCCATGCTGTCCTCCAAAAGTCGCATTATGGCTCTTCTTAGAGGTCTAGCTCCATAACTAGGGTTATAACCTTCCTCCACCACTCTGTCCCTAAATCTTTCTGTCACTTGAAGTTCAATATCTTTCACTTTCAGTCTATCAAACACCTCTTTGAGCATTATGTCAGCAATCTCCTTCACCTCCAGTTTTGTAAGCTGCCTGAAGACAATCATTTCATCCAACCTATTCAAAAATTCTGGCCTGAAGTATTGTTTTAGCTCCTCAGTTACCAGGCTCTTGATCCTGTTATAACTGCTATCCTTCTCATCATAATCCAGATCGAATCCAATTTTGCGGCCTCCTTTCTCAATCACACTGCTTCCAACATTTGATGTCATTATAAGAAGTGTGTTCTTGAAATCCACCGTTCTGCCCTTACTGTCTGTTAGTCTTCCATCTTCCAGGATCTGAAGCATCATGTTGAACACATCAGGATGGGCTTTCTCAATCTCATCAAATAGTACAACAGTGTAAGGACGACGCCGAACTGCCTCGGTCAATTGACCACCTTCAGTGTAACCAACATATCCAGGAGGTGAACCAATAAGTTTGGAGACAGTGTGCCTTTCCATGAATTCACTCATGTCAAGCCGAATCATAGCTTCTTCGGAGCCAAAGTAGTATGCAGCCAATGCTTTGGCCAATTCAGACTTCCCCACACCAGTTGGACCAGAAAAGATGAAGCTGGCAATAGGACGATTAGGGTTCTTTAGTCCAACCCGAGCTCGACGGATAGCCCGACTAATGGCTTTAACTGCTTCATCCTGACCAACGACTCGCTTGTGTAAAGTCTCTTCCATCTTCAGGAGGCGATCAGATTCATCTGTTGAGACTTTCTCAACAGGAATACCAGTCCAGGATGAGACAATATGCTGTATGTCAGCTTCAGTCACAACAGGACCTTCATCCCCTGCCTCAGTCTCTGCCTTGCTCATCTCCTTGCCTTTCTCTACAAGTGTTGAGATCTGTGCCTTAAGATCCATCTCTCTATCACGTAGCTCTCCAGCCTATTCAGAAATCACATACATCAACCCACAAACTATTGGCAACAAAATTGTACAGTTGACAAAGGAACCAATCATTAGACTGTTCATTTCTTTTTTTGGGAGTAGGGGGGCTTATACTACTACCAACATTTTTAAAAATCAACAAGCTTACTAGAATCAGAAGCCAGCTTATAATTATAATTGATAAAAAGCTGATCATTCTCTTAGGGTTTGCTCATGTTTTAATAAAACTCTACATGTTAAATCTTCAGTTAGAGACACTACCTTTTCAAAGTCTTGGTTGCGAACAGCTTCTTCTTTCTCCTTAATAATCTGCCTGACCTCCTTGTCAAGTTCTCTTGCTTCTTCAGGTAACTGAAAGTACATAAAGTTACAGCCCAAATTAGCTCAATAATAGAAGCTAGAACTGCTAGTTGAAGGGTAGACAAATAATATACCTGTGCATGTTGAAGCCGGACTCGTGAACCAGCTTCATCAATCAAATCGATAGCTTTGTCAGGCAAAAATCGATCACTGCAGGGGGCAACATTGTCATGAGGGGAAATATTTGGTTAAGATATACGGGTAGTAATAAAAACGATAGATATCAATCAGACGGGCTATATTCCAACACAAATAACTAATGTAAAACAATTCAAAGAGGGCTGCGGCTCGTGCAAAATTCAGAAGCCTTCCAAATTAAACATGCAATGTTGAAAATAAATTAAAATGTCTACGGCAGCACAAAGACATATAATAATTAGAGAAGGGAGCAGAGAAATGAATTATGACAAACCTGATATACTGGTAGGACAGCTGTGCAGCAGCTACAAGAGCCTCATCAGTATAGCGGAGCTTGTGGTGAATTTCATACCGCTCTCTAAGTCCTTTCAGTATTTGTATGGTTTCATCTACAGTTGGCTCTGGCACTTTAACTGGCTGGAATCGTCTCTCCAAAGCAGGATCTTTTTCGATGTGCTTCCTGTACTCGTCTAATGTTGTGGCTCCAATACACTGCAAAAATACGTAAACACTTGAGTACAATGCCAGCAGTAGCGATTGAATTAAAACTATATTTAGTTTAATGATCTACATTCTAAAAGATGTTCATTAAGGTGAGTTCAGTATATGCATAAAAACCTTTAAATAGGACTACAACAATTATGTAATATATTATCGACCCAGACTCCAAACTTGAATTTTCAGATTAAAATTCCAACATTAGTTTTGAACCTTCAGCATATTATTTAATTCTGACTACAAGCCAGCAGTAACTCCGGACTATATTAGAATTGAGACTTTCTAGCTGACCTATAGCATACCTATTAAATATCTCAAAAACGATTTTAACTGTTTATGAAGATTGAATGACCAGACTCATTCTTTCTCCCTCTTTACATATCATATTGACTTCAATATCAGAATCAGCAAGCCATATATCCATTCTGAACATGTCAGGGGAGAGTACTACCTGTAGTTCACCTCTTGCAAGAGCTGGCTTTAGTATGTTAGCAGCATCAATTGCCCCTTCTGCTGCTCCTGCTCCAATCAAAGTGTGCACTTCATCGATAAAAAGTATTATCTCGTCACTTTGTTTGATTTCTTCCATCAGTTTCTTCAACCTCTCCTCAAAC
>PYAF01005010.1:406249-422299 GCA_007407185.1 Glycine tomentella
TATATCCATTCTGAACATGTCAGGGGAGAGTACTACCTGTAGTTCACCTCTTGCAAGAGCTGGCTTTAGTATGTTAGCAGCATCAATTGCCCCTTCTGCTGCTCCTGCTCCAATCAAAGTGTGCACTTCATCGATAAAAAGTATTATCTCGTCACTTTGTTTGATTTCTTCCATCAGTTTCTTCAACCTCTCCTCAAACTCACCACGATATTTAGTTCCAGCAACAAGCAGACCCATGTCGAGGGTTATGACCTAATTCATTCAGAACAAAGTACATCATTAGTGTGTTGGATATCAAACCATTCATATGCCTTTAACCCAACAGGCACATTTTTTTTTTTTTTGGGGGGGAGGGGGAATAAATTAAAAGGATTAGCTTTTAGAATAACTGGGTCATGATAGAAGAGAATGGAGAAGTTATCAAAGGGTAACTACTCAATCCACATATGTAATCCCTTCAAACAGCACTGATCTTGATAATCATTAACAATGACTAAAAGACAAGTGATTACCAACTTATTTGCCATTAGCTTAAACATGTCCAAAACAGTATTGTATGCCAAATATAATTGAGCAAAGAAAAGATTCACATTATTCAAGAGTTAGGACTTGTCACATCATACTGAACACCCACAAAACCAATAATTTTAAATAATACCTGTTCTAACCTGAAATGCCAGCATGAAATTAATATCATACAACCATATATGATTGAAAATGAGACAGCATGCCTAGATACTAGTTTGACCATCTTGGTGCCATAAAAACTCATTGTTGTCAACATGTAATAAAAGTCCACAAATATTAAAAAAAAAATATGAGACTGTTTTAGAATGACTTACACAAATCCAGCAAGTTGAACATGTAAATAGCAGCCAAAAGGAGATTATAAACCCCTAAACTTAACACCAATTTTAAGAACAGCAGAGATAAAATGATTTCTACAAACCTTTTTCCCCTCTATGGTTTCAGGTACATCACCATTTGCAATCCGCTGAGCGAGACCCTCAGCAATTGCTGTCTTCCCAACACCAGGTTCTCCAATAAGACAAGGATTATTTTTGGTCCGACGACCTAAAATTTGAGTCACACGTTCAATTTGCGGCTGCCTTCCCACAACAGGATCCAATTTTCCCTGGGGAGCATACGAGAAATTAAGCTTTTATGCACAATAAAGCATAATCTACCATCCTTATGAAAGAACTGTGACCTTTCATTACCTCTTCCGCTAGCTTGGTCAAATTGGTACCATACTCCTCCAAAGTTGGCATCTTATTACCACTACTTCCTGAGCCAACAGTAGCAGTAACACTGTCAGCACTCTCACCCACCATGCGAATAACCTGTGCCCGTGCAGTAAAAAATATAAATAACATAAAATTTCAGATTAAAAGAGAATGTCTCCATGCAAATAGAAGTTTGTGGGAAAAAGGCAAATGAAGGCATGATACTAGCCTGTGTGCGAATATTAGTAGGATCAGCACCCAGATTTTCCAGGACACGTGCTGCTACACCCTCACCCTCTCGAAGAAGACCCAGAAGCAGGTGCTCGGATCCAATATAATTGTGACCTGATATTATCAAGGGTTAAAGCTCAGAGTTCCAGCATGTTAAAATATTACAACTTAATATAATTTTTATCCCAAAAAAAAAAGAAGCATTAAGCCACAAAAACAAATCAAATTGCCTCCACGAAAATTTCAAAAGCTGAAATGCATTTAAAGCAAGAGAGTACCATTTAATGGTGGCACACACACTGCATGAACAGGTTTGGTACAATTGACTAGATAGGCGTACTAGAAGTATTAAGCAAAAGAGAAGATTAAGACAAGATAGGAGGAGTGTTTTGCATCATTATGGTTCATGATTTATTCTATCTTTTCTGTAACTTGCAGTGTAATAATAAAGGGTAGCTTATTCAATCCTCCACTCTATCCTTTGCTCTTCCTCTTCTATAAGTAGTCAAAACATAGATGATTCCTTGAGTAAAATAGATATACATAACAGACCCAATATAGCCAAATCACTTCTACCTTATTTAGTAACAATTACACCAGAGAAACATCGAGAAAACTAATAAGAAAAAACAGATGGATAAAAAGGAGGAAAATCCTCTGTTGAAGATACAAATGCTTTTTGCCATGTATAAATTAGGTAATATGAAAAGAATGGAAGAAGGTGAAAAAGATGTTTACCAAGTTGACGAGCTTCCTCCAGTGAAAGTTCTAAAACACGCTTTGCACGGGGAGTAAACGGAATCTCAACAGCCACAAATCCACTACCCCTTCCAATTATTTTTTCTACTTCCACTCGTGCATCTTTGAGGTTGATCCCCATTGACTTTAGCACCTTAGCAGCAATACCAGTTCCTTCGCCGATAAGACCCAATAGAATTTGCTCTGTTCCAACAAAATTGTGACCAAGACGTCTTGCTTCCTCCTGGGCTAGCATAATCACTTTGATTGCTTTCTCAGTGAAACGCTCAAACATGGCTTTGGGCACGCATCTGGTAGCTCTTGCTTGCCGTGAAGAAGTTGCAATGGATACCTTAGAATGAAAATCTATTCCAGGTCTCAACATAGTATCCAAAGGATTGAAAGTACGAAGCCCTGAGAAACCTGACATTCTTAATCCATTTGTCCGTAAAGCACTCATCATTTTGGTCGATCTTTTTAATTTTCCTGATCCCTTTTGCTGACCATGCCTATGCTCAGCCACTAGACCAGGGACATTAACAGACTGAGCCAAAACCCTAGCCATGATTCCTGAATAGCCCCGGCTGCACGTTTTGATGAAACATATTAAGCAAAAAGTAACACACCAGAAGCAACAGAATGCTACCAGATAGGCATGCAAACAAGTTCCAGGCTTACAGAATTAGAACATCAATATTTAGGACAAAATTTCATAATTTATTGTGCTGGACATAAAATGAATCCGAAGTTATAGGAATAAAGTTCAAATAAACATTGTACAGTGCCTATATTAAGATTGATATATCTAAGAGGAATCAAGAGTTACTTCAAATGATCTCTCCAGACATTCTTTCAAGTTCATTAAAACAAAAGACAAAAATATCCTGCGCAAGTTGGGGCGTGGGGGGAAGTTGAGTGCCATGCAATGACACTTTAAGAATGATAAAATAAAAAAATCCTCATTCTGCTTCCTAACTTGTCAACCTTCCATTTCCTCTCTTTTAAGCAAAACCTAACAAACAAAAAGGGAAACCATGGCTGATACCGACTTCAATAACTCGAAAAAGGTAACAAACGTGAAGAGTGGTATGCAGTTTTAACAAATCAACACCAACAACATATAGTTTGAGCTCGGAAAAGTGAATGATTAAAATCGAAAAACAAAAAAATGGAAAGATAAGAGTAACGGATGACAATATAATTAACAAGAACAAACGAACAGTTATCCTGAGAAAACCAGAAAGCTCAATAAAATGAATTGACAAGCTGAATAAATAGCAGTTGCACGTGCAAGAACAAAAAGATAAATTAAGAAAAACAAAACAAAGAAAAAACACATGGTGGTCTGAAAAGTACCAAAAAGGATAATTCTAAAACCTAATTGAAGCAACCAACAAACCTAACAGTAACACACAAACAGTGGAGGAATGAATGCAAATTACAAAAAAAAAAAAAAAAAAAAAAAAAAAAAAAAAAAAAAAAAAATGAGCTCACCGGAAGCAGTGCACAAATAACCGATAACAATATCGAACCCAGAAATACAAAAGGGGAAAGAAAGAAAGAAAGATAAAAAAAGATGAATTATTAAGTATTAAAGAAAAGAAGAAAGAAAGAAAGAGAGAGAGACCTAAAGTAGCTGAAAAGAGGAAAGAAGGAGATGAATGAATTATATAGTGCGCGAAGATGAGAAGAGGAAGGAATAAAATTGTGGTTGGAATAGGCGCTAACCTTCCCCGTCCCCTCCTTTCCAAGGTATCTCTATCTCTAATCGATAACTCAATCTTAAATATCTACCGTAGGCACTTCCTGAACCCTCTCCCACCCGATTATTTCTCCTTGCTGGTTTGATCTCATCTCATGCGTCCATTGTTTCGAGGTTGTGTCTGCAAACGTGACACGTAGGCGCCTGCTACAGGACCCCACATCACAACCACGGAATCCTTGATTTTTTTACTTGGAAGGACTGTTTTGCCCCGCCGCCTTAATAAAAACGCCAATGCATGACTCAAACGCGATTATTATTAGTGAGTTGATGATATTAAGTAGTAAACAATAATAATATCTACGTCGCTGTAGCAAAGACGTAGACGATACCACTTTACTTAACCGAGTTTTGGAGAGAGTTTGTTTACGTGGACAAAATGGTGCAGGTGCGAATTAACGTGCTTAATTGGTTTATGTTTTGCTCATTCCTACTACTATTTGTTGTTTCTTTTGCGTTCTTTTTTATCGTTTCTGGCAAAGCAAGGGTCAAGGAAAGGGGAAGAAAGGAAAAGCTAGGCTAGCAGTCAACAACCGTGGAAAAATCTTTTTTTTTTTTTTTATGATGTGAAAATACTAAAAACAGAAAGAAGCAAAGAAAATATCTGATAACAAGTTACTAGACCTTCTGCCATTAACATATATTACACAGTCTAGGACATCAGTCATTTATAATAATAATAAATAAATAAATTGACTGAAAAATAACGACAATTATTATTATTATTATTTACTTTTGAAATTCAATGTTCATGATCTGATTAATTTTATAGTTTCACTCAACTACAAATCACATTTTAAATTATTTTTAGATAATTATTTTTAAAAATAAATAAATTTATTATATATAATACAGTTGTAAAAAAAATTATAATATTAACCATTTTTCTCTTACTTTTATACTATAAAAATTAAAATATATAATTTAGAAAGTGATATTCTTCTTTTTTAATTTTATCAATTAAAAAATCCAATACTTTCTCTTCTTCTTTCCATGTGAGATGCATTTTACACCTTCTGCGCAGAAAATAAAAGAATCCTATTATAATAAGGAAAAAAAATACTCAATCAAGAACAACTATTTTGAATTATAGACCCCTTACCATTATAAATAAGTTTATATATCTTATGACAAGTTTAGGTAGCATGTGTCGACTCCACATTATCTTTTAAGGTTTGGGGTAGACGTCTCAATTATGTACAGTTTCAAATAACACATATCTATGTATAATGCTTCCTAAATACTTGATTTGATTACAAATTTAATTATTTTTATATGATTTTGTCATTAATTGAATAATCAATGAAATAAACAATTAACATTAACATAAAAATTATCTAAAAAAACCTAAAATAATACGAAACTAAAATTCCAATCAAGTCTTAAATCAAATAGTTGAAAACTTGAAATGGTTGGACTTGACACTATTATGATGTTTCTTAAACAGGAGAAAAAAAACAACACTTAAAACAGCAATCCACACACTACATATAATAAAGGTAGTTAACCTCAAAACTTCATCTTTTTGTTACTCATATGCAGTAGCGGAGTTTGACCATAATTTTTGGGAGGTCAAAATAGAAAAAAAAATCATATATTAAAAAATTAAAATAACATAATTATATAAATTTTTTGGGTGAAAACATAATTCTATAACTCAAAACATAAAATAATAAGGAAGTGATTTAGTAGTTATAAGATTAATTGGATGGTAAAAAAAGAAATGAGAGAAAAAAAAGTTACATGTTCATCCTTACACTAACAAAAGATTAACAATCAATTATTAATATTTATCCATAAAAAAATCAACACATATTGAACTAATTCAGTATATAAAAACTATTTCAACTAATTAAAATAAGAGACAATTAAAAAATGATATAAAATAAAAAAGATATAAAATAATATGTGTAACAATTAAAACTTTAAAATACATAATTTTTAAGTATAAAATTAAGGTAAATTTTTGAATGATCTGAGGAATTTGTCACTGAAAATGTATACATTGGCAGCAATGTTAAGACTGTATATCCTGCATATATAGACGATATCAAGTAACTTCAACTTTGGACCAAACTATCAGAATTAATTAGTATATTCTATTTTAATGAGTTATCAAACATTGATTATTTGAGAGAGAGCTTTTGCTGCCTTCTGAACTAGGGGATATCAGTTCAATATTTATTATGAGAATAAACAGCTAATGAGTAGCTAAACAACTCATTAAAAGAACAGTCCCAAGAGAGAAAGAAAAATTGTTTAGATAATAACACCTATGAACAATCAAAAGTTAACAACAAAACTAGGATAAAATGACTGATCAATCTTTTCAATAAGATTATTCAAACAAATAAGATGTTTGATACTTGGAAGAAAAGTATACATGTGCTTATTTACAAAAATAAGGAAGATATCCAGAATTGTTTTAACTATAGAGTCATTAAATTTATGAGTCATACTATAAAGTTTTGAGAGAATTATTGAACATCGCTTAAAGAAAAAGATCAAGATTTTTGTAAATCAATCTGAATTTATGCCAGGAATATGTACCATGAAAGTCATTTTCTTGATACAACAATTAATGGAAAGGTATCCAGAAAAGAAAAAAGACTTACATATGATGTTCATAAATCTTAAGAAAGCATATAATAGGATCCTATGAAAAGTTTTATGATGGGCTCTTAAGAATAAAAAAAGTATCATTAAAGTATGTAAGTGCAATCAAGGATATGTATGATGGGATTATCACATGTGTGAAATTTTGCAATGGAACATCAAGTTATTTTTCTATCATAATAGGTGTGCACCAAGGTTCGACTCTTAGTCCTTATCTATTTGTCTTAGTGATAGAGAAAGTATCGTGGTGTATTTTTTTGCAGATGATAATGTGCTTACTGATGAAATCAAAAATGGTGTTAATATGAAACTTGAATTGTAGAGAAACACTTTGGAGTCTAAAGGATTCACATTAAGTCAGAACAAGACTGGGTATATGAAGTGTAAGTTTCGCTGGTAAGAGATGGTGATCAAGATCCAATGCATCTACTTAGTCAAGAGGTATCCAAGAAAGATGCTTTTAGATACCTGGAATCAATTTTGCAAAAAGGTGGAGAGATTGATGGGGATGTAAAATTATAGAATTAGAGCAAGGTGGATGAAATAACAGAGTACATCTGAATTTTTGTGTGACTACAAAATTTCCCTAAAGTTAAAAAGAAAATTTTATAGAACAAATGTAAGACTTGCAATGTTTTATGGAGCTGAATGTTGGTCATCTTATACGAAGACGGATAAGATAAAAAATGAAAATATTCAACAAAAGGTAATAGTAATATCGATGAGTGAAAAAATGAGGGAACATAGATTGAGGTGATTTGGGCATTTCATGAGACGACTCCTAGATGCTCTTATAAGAACAAAGTTTGTTACTAAAAACTCGACATAAAGAGAGGTAGAGATAAACTGAAACTTACCTAGGTAACTGTAGTTAAACAAGACTTAGAAGTAAGATATAGATTGATGGATGTTATGTCCTAGGACAAAATAGAGAAAAACTATAAGTTTGGTGGAGAGTTAGATCCGTTGTTATCTTTATCTTTCAAATAATCCTTTTTTAGTCATTTTCTTCTTCATCTCCCCCTCCTTCTTTCCCCCTTCTTTTCTTTTATCTTATTTCTCTTTTTTCTTCTCTTTCTCCTTCGACTTTTTTTTTTTTCAATCTCTTCATATTTATTATTGAATTTATCTATCACTGATCCCAATTAATTTAGATTAAAAGTGTTATTGATGTTGATTGTACTTTGAAATAAAGAAACGGAGGCTAAAGATATCAGTTGTTGCAAAAGGAACTGTCATTGTCATCTAAGGTCAAGCGCCAAGGACAGAAAGAGCAGTAGACAGCAAAGAAACAAATATAAATTATTGCCAAAAAAATTCTATAAATGAACAAACCTTTGCGCAAATTTTTCAGTATTGTCACTATAACTGCTACCTCGGCCATATTTTTATAGCTTCTTCCAGCAGCTTCAAATTTTTCTTTGCCTCTAATTATATTTATAAAAGAATAAGGACCAAACATTGGCCCTGGAAGATAGTGCTTCCCGTAATCATTTCTTTCAACATTTTTGCATCCTGAATTTGGTTAAAATAGAAAAATGAATTTGGAAATGACCTTATTTGTGGATGCATCCTGTACTGGATATTGAGAAGGTACTTTGGGTGACCCAATGAACTCAATCTTTCAAATAAGCTTCTCCCAAAACTAGCTTCATAACAAACCTTAGTACAAAAAAAGAGTAGGCACAAATATGAATTAGCAATACAGGAGGATTGGGGATGGCTATGAAGAATTCTCTTAAAAAACAATTAATATATGCTTGATAGTGGCTACATACATTGCTTCTAACCATGGATGGCAATTGACATTCATCGCCAACAAGAATGTGTTGGCTTATTCCTGGAAGTAACGTAGGTGTTATTGATTCAATCTTTTAATTGTGCAGCTTCATATTTCACCAAAATGTTCAGTGGCTTTATGGACAAAGAGTGCAGCTTCTATGAACCAGAAACTGTGGAAAATATCAGTTTTGATGTATCGAAACATAACTCTCTAATTCTGTTTTTGTTAAAATATTTTATCCACATGATCCCATCAAGTGAATCTTTAACAGTTATTAAAGCAGTTAGACATTCAGCTCTCTTCTTGTGCAACTGGTATATAGCATAATCAAATGACCAAGAAAGTATCTCTGGTAATTCTAGATAAGAGAAAAGCATCTCCAATTCTTCAGAAGGAAAATTATTTTGAAACAATAAGTCTTCAAATGATTTAAGTGCTTCATTTAAGCACACTAAATTCTGATAGTTATGTTTCAACAAGCGAGACATGGAGACGTGTACACAAGATAGAAATATATGATTGGCACCTACTCTTCCCTTTTTCCAACTCATCATTGACAATATGATAATAAGAAGCACAATTTTCAAGAAAACCAATCATTGATTTAAGACAAGAACTCAAACCAGTAGAAGGTGCTAAGCATTCTGTTAGCTGTTGCGCACGATGATCCAAATATATATCTTTAATATCTTCACCAATTCTGTTAGCCTCTCATTATTCTCATTGAACAGAACAAATCACCAGATTCTTTAGTATGTGACTCTTTCACTAAGGTTACTACACGTGAAGCCACTTCTTTGATGGCAACATTTGTGTGGGCACATACAAGGACTCTATTATTCATTATCAATTGAACAAAAGTAGTGTGGCCAAAGTTTTTGTCTTTCCAGTCCCTGGGGGACCCCATATGAGCTTCACAGCAGAGTTGTGGTTGCATTTGAGGCCAGATAGACATGCAGAAATTGCCTTATTCTGAGATTCATTCAGCTCTGATAATAACTTTTGATATGAAGGCTCATCCCTTAAAGCATCAGCATCAGCCAGAGAGCCTCAACTACCATATTCATACTTTCATCAGCTATAACACTAATTTCAAAATTGGTGATTTTAAATTAATTGAATGTATAACACAGTTAACTAAATGTGATTAGAATTTGAGAATCAGTTTATCTGGTGTCTGAATGGCATAAAAATGTGGTATTTTTTAAATTAGTTCCTACTTAATTGTGTTCATTATTTGTCCTTAGAAATTATAAAAATCATATGCTAAGTCCCTCAGTAGGGAAAATTAATATTCTTAAAAATACTACCTCCTTCTCATATCTTTTCATGTGTTAGCTCTTTATTTTTTTCCAAACATTTGATGTTTTAGAATTTTAAAGTCTAATTAATGTTTTTTCTCAAATATAATATTCATTATTAATGATGGTACAAGTATCAACGATCAAGGTATTAAGTAAGGTCGTTTTAGTCCAGATAATTTTTAGTTCCATTAAATATTTCTTAATCTATGTTTAATAACCTTAAACATCAAAAGATATAGAAAGGAGATAGTAATAAAAAAAAAGCCAAAAAGAAATAAAATTCATATTTGTAGAAATTGAGAACATATTAACGCCTAAATTTAAATTTCTTACCTCATCTGGGGTGCATAAGATCTGCTCCACTAGCTTCAAATTGAGGGGCACATGAAATGCATCCCAAATTCTTCTATTAATGCTTACATCTGTCAAGGAAACAGGAAATAGAGTATTGTGCCTTAATTCTGTCAGGTCAATATCTTTTGATGCCTTAACTTCTATATAAACAGATATGATACGACCCTCAATCTCATTCTTTTTTGTGCTTACAACGGATACAAGATTACACATCCTTCCAACCCTTTGCATGTCTTCTACATTTTTTGGTTTATAATCAGCCAAAACTAAAACATCATCAGGTGAAGTTTTGTATGGTTCTCCATGATGACCAAACCTGCTTTTCCAACTATTGATTTCCAATCTATACAGTTTATTTACCACAGGTTTCTTCTCTAAACCAATCACTTCTGCATAAGGTGCTTTTTATTGGATCACCATACTTGAGCATAGTTGTGCTCGAGTTTCTTCCAATAAAGGTCAATAAAGCTATGACCATGTTTTTGGAATGATAAAGCTATGACCATGTTTTTGGAAAAAAGTTTTTAGTGTGTCAAGTTTTCAAACCCACAAGGTGATCATAAATCTATGACCATGTTTTTGGAATTCAATTTTTTTTCACACACAAGAATGCACAATTTTATGACTAATCTATAAATTTTAATATATTTCAAATTTAATAACCTAAAATTTAAATAATATTACCACATTACACAAAAAAAAAAACTCATTCAATTTTCTAATTTGAAACTTTGACATTATTAAGGATAAAATATATGTTTGGTCTCTCATCTTTCTTTTTTACTTATTAGTTTGGTCTCTTAAGTTTAAAATGATTACTTTGACCTCTTAAAATGTCTTTGTTATATGAAATTGATCATTTTGCTAGTTGCTTGTGCTAAAGAGTTAATTAGAATATTATGTTTTTGCAATTGCCCTATAGATCTATGGGAGAGAGAAACTTGAGTTCAACACAGTTGACTGATAAATAGTACTAACAAGCAAAATGAGGAAAAATGTTATCTAACAAGGTTTGTAATCAATGTTTTAAAATTTGGGTTGATCGACTAATTCAACCATGAAAATCAGGTTGATCAAGTTAGATTTCCAATTAAATTGATTTGATCCGATCGAGATAGAACTTAAATCGGTGACCCCGATCAAATTACTCGACTTATTTTAAAAAAAAATGACATCATTTTGGGAGCTAAAAAATACAAAAGAAACAAAGGGTAAGGACTCATGTTTGGCTTTGTACACTCATGACTCTCCTCCTTCAGAACATAGGGGGAAAACCTTATTTTATTTTTTAGTTGATATGTAATTAATTGGAAATATATTTTCTTGAATGTGGTATAACTCTTTATTTTATTTTGTGAAAGTGATAATCATAGTATAATTATATAGTATCCAATATTATTTTTGTAGATGTATGAAGGAATTATTTAGAACTTGGAAGGTGAAACTTATCTTATGAGTTTGTTATTTGTTTAGAACTTGTTTTATTAGTTTAGAACCTTATGGTTGAATGTCAATAGATTGAACTTAAAGAATGAGCTTATGGAATTATATCAATTTGTGATTAGATTTTTTTAACATAGACATAAAATTATTATATTTTTTTAATACAGTCTAGGTTATTCGGGTCAAATAATGACTCATTGATTCAATCATTGATCCAGCAATTCAACGTTTTGATTGGGTCGATCACCTGCTGATTTTTAAAACTATGTTTGTAATGATTAGGTTAATAACCTAAAACAAAACTTAATCTTTTTGTAGTTTGAGTGAAGATCTCTATTAGTAGAAAGGAGTATTAAGACGACTTATTGTTGCTAGGTTAGTATCATGCAGTTGTAGTTGGGAACTTATTTGATTGGGGGGATAAAAGCTATGATGTGGGTCAAGAAACGTTGGGTAGACTTATTGAATTGGGCCTATAGATTTCAAATAATGAGCAAAACAGTACTTTTTAAAAAGGAGGTTACTATTCTCACCTCCATACTATTATTTACACTCCGTACTTTTCTAAATTTTGGTAAAAGGCCACTAAAGTTTATTATATTTTGATTTTTAACCACTAAAGTTTATTATATTTTAAATAATTTCTAATAATTTTGAACCTCCAAAATATTTTACTCATGATTTGGTAATCTTTTTTTTATATATTGTAAACGATTTTAAAGAAAAAAGATAAAAACATGAATGTTGAATTGTTGTGATTTTTAATATATTATGAAGGTTTTAACATGTCATAAATCATTTAAAAAAACTGACAATGTAAAATCATTAAAAAATTATGATATCATTAACACAACAAATAAGAGTTTAAAAGTAGATTTTAAAAGATTTAAGGACTAATTAAAATAGAATATCTTTTAAGAACAAAAAAATATATAATTATCCAAATTTAAAGGATTAAAAATATATTTAAACTTATTCAATATTATCAATGTATTAATGCGTGTCCTTGGGACCAACAACGTTTGCGAGCCAACCATGGATTGTTGTAAAAAAGTTTGTCTTCAACCTCCTCTCTTCCACTCTATGTGCATCAAAAATACCTTTAAAAGAACCAATATGATAAAAATAATGTAATGATTGGACTGATAAGTTCATTCTGTTGATACCAAGATTGGAATGCAATACAATGAGTTCTGTGAAGTAGGGTTTATAGACTTGTATTTTAAAGTTGGCAAATTGAAAACGCACGTATGGTGTTTGAAGAAAATACTGACTTAAAGCTTCTCTTTAGTTTACAGTTGAAATAAAATTGTGTAGAATCAACCTTGGTCCACACTCCACACCCTTTGTATCTCAATTAACAAGCTCTTGTTCTAATAAAGAGATCATTTTCCAGTACTGCGATTTCTTCTAGTTCCAAGAGTAACATCACACGTTAAAGTGTACTTCATTTATTTTGTATTTTGTTATGTTAGGGAACATTGCATTCGATCAAATTATTGAAAACACGTCCAATTTTTATATTCGATCCCGGTGCAATAATTATTCCCTGCAATTCCGAAATTCCCTCCCTCGGTTCAATGTTTTCATGGTCTTCTTTTGTTGTTAAGTCTTCCAATCTTTGACTCAGTTCAGCTTCTGTTTTACCAGCAATATCCAATTGTTTATTTAGATCAGCGTTTTTAACCATAAGTTTTGATCTTTGAGTGCCTAATCCTTCTGCATCAGTTAACAAATCCATGTTAATTTTGTCTGCTTCTTGTATCTTGCTCAATGCTGCGCAAGATATATTGGATTAAGATCCTCCTTCTCTTCTTGTGTAATTGTGAACTTCGGATTTAATTGTCAACACCAAAAAGTATTTATTTTATTAACTAAAATATTCATCTCAGTATTATAAAAATGATACTACCTCATTTATACTGCATCAGTCTCCAAGAAACCAAGGCGATGTAGATTGCCAATGTGAAAAACTTTTTTATACTACTAATGTTTAATCAATATTAAGGCTGGAACCAAAGTGTTTCCTTTCATATCATAGAAAGTGTTTCCTTTCATGTTCTGAAAATTTCTTATATGAATTGAACTTGGCTTGTAAGCAATTTTTGTACAAGTAAAGATACATGCACATTTATATATATATATATATATATATATATATATATATATATATATATATATACCTAATTGAAACTCTTTATTTTATTTTTATATTTTTCTTTTCACATCAAATTATTTATCATATTTATATTTCTCTTTCTTTTATCTATATCTTTTTTAAATGTTTAGTGTAATACATAAGAGTATTTTTAATGAAATCATTCATTTTAGATTCTTGGATCACTTTTTTGAGTCTTAGATACCACGTAAGATGTAATCATTTTTGTTATTTTTTATTTTAGTGGTATAACTCAATTTAAGTTCTTGGATTTTACTTGTAAAAAAAATCATTCTTTTTCTCTCAAATGACATTAAAAATAATATTTATTGTAAAAAGTGAAATTCTTAAAAGTTTTTTTCTCATAACTCAACCTCCTCAATAAAGAATTCTTGAACAAAAATAATAATAAATGTGATAAATGTGAATTCTTGGACTCAATAACCCAACTCAACAACTCTATTAAAGATACTCCAAGTGTCTTAACATTTTTTTTTGTTGATGCACTGCTAACGAAACTAACAATACTCTACACAACTTAATTTTGTTTTTGAACAGTCTACACGCCTTAATTGCTTAGCAGCAATTCGTCAGTTCAAAATTGTAGGTGCATGATGATGAGTGAACAACTTGTTCGGCCGAGTGCAGAATTCAAATATTTTGTGAGGATGACATAACCCACAAGACAAGGGCAAATTAAGGTTCTATGTCCCATGTTCACGAGGTTAGTGAAGAAATAATAAAGGAGACCGAGTATCTTTCCTTCCCTATACCCACACAACTTACTGCACCTTATTTAAGATTCTTGTCCCACTCCGATTTCTAACACATTCAGCAAATCATACGATTTTATTTCAATTTCTTGCATTCAATTCTGCCCCAGATTTACACATGGATGATGTAAATACATCTGCATCTTGTGGGCCCAATTTCTACTCGATTTTTCAAAACTTAATCTATCTTTTACTGGAAATTATTTTATTAAATTCACAGCATATGCAATGCGAGGATAATTTTTCTAAACATTTTTTTACTCATATTAAGTTCAAACTCAAATTTAATGAAGAAAAATTATAAATATACCGTTTGAGCCAGCTAATATATAATTTTGGATAGTTCCCCTTACATCCAGAAAAAAAAATGAATGTTTATATACATTACTAATGTAATTGTTTTTACCCAGATATAGTATAAATGTATAATTAAATTCATCTTATTCCCACACCATATTAATAAATTTAATAATGTGGGGATAAAATTATATTAAATATATGTGTAAAAGAATTATAGTAACAATATATATAAATTAAAATCCAAAACACATTGTCTTCTTGACACTGTATTTAGTAGTATTTTAAAATCTATAAAAGTTGATAGATACAGGATAGAGCTGAAAATGAAATACCTTGGAGTAACCTTCCTAGAAAGAAAGAAATAGAGGAGTGTAGCATATTGTGGTAGAGAGAGAAAGAGAGATATGTTATAGTTCCAATTGGGCAGTAACTGCGGTGACCAGAAAAGCTTCACGAGATACTTGGGATTCTATTATGCACTCAGCTTCCCTCCCTTAATTCTCATCACTACTGTGAATTCTCTCTAGTTTTCTACCATCTTCCTAATACAATTGGATGACAAGTAAAAAATGGCACTCGTTTTGATTTCAAAATCACAATTATTGTATCTCAAACACTTCTGGTTCCACATCCAAGTATTGCAATTTGTATCAAACCTTATCCATGCATTTTTTTTTATTTATAGTTTTTCAACTATTCAAACTAAATTCTTTGTTTTAAAATCATTTAATAATGATTAACAAAAGTACAAATAGTGAAATGCCACTAATTTGTATAGATTCATAAAATAAAATAAAAACATATCAAATATTTGAATGAAAAAATAACTACCATTACATTTTTTATACTTTAATTATTTGTTATGTTTATTTAAATATTTTTTAAATTTCTATTTTACTAATTTATATAAATCAGTGATACATTGTAACTCAATTATATTTCTTATAATTTTTTTTATTCCTCGATTATATTTCTATTAATTATTGAATGAAATTTGAGTCGAGAAACTTAATTTGAAATTTTTTGAAGAGACTATATGTGAGCTATTAAAATTAAGATGATCAAAATCGCAAAGACATTAAAGTGGGAAGATTAAAAGTTAACTATTAAAGTGGGAAGATTAAAAGTTAACTAAGTCTGAAATTTTATGTCCACCAAATTTATATTTATTTAAAATTAATAAATGAATAAATTTTATTTAAAATGTTTATATATAGGGGAATGTTAATAGCATTTCGTACTGTATTTTTTAAGTGTTTAATTTTCATATATACATTGTCTGTGTTATAATTGTTATACTATTGACTTATTAAAAATCATCTTAAATATGACTTAATAATTATTATAAAAGTTAATAATCTT